>PVJC01006021.1:27410-56658 GCA_004026665.1 Murina feae | reverse complement strand
AATACATACAATGTGTGATTTTAATGAAATCAAGTGAATGTCTATATTAAATAACTTAAGAAACTGGCCTCTTGCCCTAGCTGGTTTGGCTCGGTGGATAGAACATCAGCCTGTGGAGTGAAGGGTCCCAGGTTCGGTTCCAGTTAAGGGCACATACCTGGTTACAGGCTCAATCCCCCATGGGGGGCATGCAGGAGGCGGCCAATCAATGATTCTCTGTCATCACTGATATTTCTATTTTTCCTCTCCCTTCCTCTCTGAAATCAATTATATATATATATATATATATATATATATATATATATATATAGAGAGAGAGAGAGAGAGAGAGAGAGAGAGAGAGAGAGAGAGAGAAACCAGCCTCTTCACCTCAGAAAATGATCCCTGATTGTGAAGTAGCATCCCAAAGAGAAGTGTGATGCTTCACCCAGTGCAGGAATTCCAGGGCCGCAGAGAGGGAATGTTTATTCTGTTTTGCCACTCGGAGAGGTCAGCCTAACAGGAGCCAACCCTACTCACCAAGCCGTCAGGGGCTCCTTGAGTGCCAATGTAGTCGAAACACAAATGTTCCAGAACTGAAATGGGCAGCACAGCTTGGCACATGCAGATGCCCCAGAACATGCTGGGACTGTGGTTGAGGTGGTCTCAACTCCCTTGCAGCCCCTCCCAGGACGGCCTGGAGAAGACCAAAGCAGGCCTCGGAAGGCCTGGGTCAGGTCCTGGCCCTGCTACTGGCAACTGTGATGCGTCAGCCACTCTGTCTTGAGTCTCAGTTTCCCCAGTAGGAATTCTGGAATGACAGGAATGCCTTTCCTGTCTCCCTTAAGAAAACCAAAGGAGATAAATTATGAAAGAAATTTTTTAATTAAACATCTGAGAGGTGGTTTGTCCCCAGAAGGAAAAGGGGGGCCCCCAGCGAGGCAGGTTTGTACGAGTATTGATCTGTAGCATTGCCCCAGACCCCTCCAGTCCACTAGGCCTGGTCATTCACACTGAGTTCTCTCCTTTGGTCAACACTGTACACAGATGAACAAGAAATATAATTTGTGAGTGTATTGTTACTTTTTATTGTTATCACTATTATTATGATATCAATGTGCTGGAAGAACTAAAGTGCAAATTTCTAGGCTCCTCACATAGTCGAATCCTCTTTACAAAGGAGTGACCCTTATCTCTACCCACATTCATCTTCACTTCATGAACATAATTAGTTACCAAGCCTAAAGATTTTTTCTCTTTTATAGACTAACAATATACATTACTCTTATTATCTTTTACTTTAATCAGTTTCAAATAACTATCCCCCAGGCCCTATGTCTATTGCATTTTCCTTGGGGCTTTGGAGAAGAAAAAGGCAAAATGAAACAAAACTCCATGGCCCTGCAGACTGTATTTCTGCAAGGTCTCAGAGTTGAAGGTGAATGAATATTCATATTTACAGAATATAAATGGCTAGGAGGACTTCTTTCCTAAAAGCTCTCACACATACCCTCATCCTGTTCAACCCTGCTGTTCAACGGAGCATTCATCATTTATTAAGCCCTATTACACAGATCGCACTGCACTACATGATCAGTACCAACCAGGATGGTTCACAGAACTTCCACTGAGGGACAATCGCTCTACTGTATACACCCAGGAACACAAAAATGTCCCCTTTTCTCTGTTTTTCTCTCCCTCCAACTGTCTCTGCCTGTCCCATATCTCTGACCACAGAATAGTTGCTCTCATAGCTCCTGGGGCAATAGCCTGAGGTCTACAAAGGCTAATAATAATAGGGTTCCCAAGGGGACTAAAAGATCACCTCCACCACCCCTACCTCCCCACCACCAGGCCTCCCACTCCCAGGAGGCAAACCCAAGCCAGATGGTCCCTAAAAACCAACTCCCTGAAGATGACATCTTCCATTTGCAGTCTGATTTTTTTTTTTCTTTAATATGTGTGTTGTGTGCTTTTTCCCTTTGTCAAAAGAGCACAAGCCTTTCATTTTGCCTTTTATTTGTCTTGCTGCTGGTACAGTGAAAATGTATTGGCTTTTCAGTTAGTGATTACACATCATCACATACCCAATTTATACCACCATGCCCCAAAGAACAGACGTAATAAAGCAAGGGCAGGAAGTAGCAACCTTATAAAACCGAGCTGCCGACTCAAAGGTCTTTGCATGTGTGCAGGAAAGAAAGCAGTGGTGGCACAAGGCCTGGGAACTTGTATCTTGCAAACGATGGCAGATGTTACGGACCCAGCTCCAGTGGGTGGTTGGGACAGGGGGTAAAGAAAGGGGGAGGTCCAGTTTCCTGACCCAAAGTGCTAGGTGTGCACACAGGTGAGAGATGCTATGTGCTGCACAGCATTAAAGGGAGCGTAGAAGGAGATAAAGCAGGAAAAGCATTCAGCACACGTTCTGGCTCATAGGAAAGACCCAGTGCATGGTTGTTATCTGTTTATTATATTCAGAGGTCAAAATAAAATAGAAGGGATGGCTTTCAGTCCCAGACCTGCCATCAGTTACCTGTGAATATCATTTTCTGGCTTAGTTCCGGGTTTGGTTAGCAAAATGGAGACCATAAACCTGCCTCAGTGGACTGTCGTGAAAGTTCAGTAAAATGTGGCCGTGCAGCCCCTCGCACCGCTGACCTGTGCGCACATCTGGTACGTAGGAGACATCCTAGTCAAGGTAGTGCTTGTCATTATCCACACGGCAGTGGTGGCCACCTAGGTGGTTTCTGAAGGCCCCACCAGCTCCCGCTGCCTCTGTCCCTGTTGTCCTTACCCTGCTCCATGTCCCACTTAAACCCAAGCCGGGCCCTTCCAGGACAAAAACTGCAAAGGTGCCCTCCCTGGCCAGGGTGGCTAGAGACAAGCTTCCTCTCTAATGTCTCAACGCACTTTGAAAGTGTATCGCCACTCACTTCTCCCAGTTTTTATAAACCAGACGCCAGCTTGGCTTGCAGTCACAGAGCTGGAGTCTCTCCCTCTTCCACAACCTGAAGAAATTCTCGGAGGACCAAGGATGGATGTTTGAGGAAAACTCCAGAACAGACTCATTGATGTCGCACTTTGAGAATCTGAGTAAACAGCTCATTCGTTCGTATTTTAATTTTCCACCTTTTTTTTTTTCTGAATATAAAAATAATCATAGAAAATACAGAAAGGCAAATATATATATGTAACATAGCTGTGACTAATATATACATATGACTTCTGTTAACAGTTTTCACGGGTTTATTTCAACATAGTTGAAGTCAACCTGTATAAAACATTTTACATCTGTTTTCCAGTTAGTGTTACATGTCACGATCCAATTAATCTCCCGTATCATTAAAAACCTTTCTGACGATATCACCTTTAATGACTCCATAAATACTCCCTCATTTGAAGTCCACTAATTTATTTAACCTTTCTCCTACTCTTGGCCCTTGAGGTTGTAACCTCTTTTTAACCCAAAATGACCTTGGAAGCAGCGTGAGTACACCGTTCTTGACCAGAGGTGAGGAATCTGCAGCCACAGGTGCCTCTGCCCCGCCCCAGCTTCCCATTAAGGCCCTGCTCTAATTACAGGATGAAGATCAGAAGGCCGCCTCCATGCTGCCTCTTTAAGCACATGTCCAGAATTAACGTTTTAATGGCTGAAGAGCAGGGCGCTCCTACTCTCACAGACATCATTTTAGTCAATAAGGTAGGTGATCTAAATTGCAGAGGAATCATTTTTTACTAGAATTCTATAAGGTTTATTGAACGAAATACAACCCATAAATCTTTCCTTTTTTTCTTACCTTTGATGTAGACTATCTTAGGCCAAATTCTTTTGATTGCAAGGATCAGAAGCCCTCTCAAATGAGTTCGAATAAAATGAATTATTGCAAGGATACACAGAGGTCCCGGAGGAAACCAGGAAACATCTAATGGGGCCTCGAGAAGGGCAGAAAGCAGGGATTTGCTCTCTCCCTGTCTTTACTCACAATGATTTCTCCGCTCTTTTCTGGGCCCCCAGTCCCTCCCCCTCCCTCCTGCTGTCTTTGAGTTTCAGTGGCTCTTATATTCAGCAAGGACATGGTCCCCAAATGGCTCTCCTTGGCCTTTCAGCACATGTGCCCAGCACCGGTCAGAAACATCCCGCTGGCTCCTGGTTCAGACTCCCCAAAGAGGGACTTTTATTGGCTCCGGATAACGTTTGGTCCCAGGCTACATAAGCCGTCTATCATTCTCTGGCCGGCCCGTAGGCAAGCCAATATCAGGTTTGGAGGGCAATGCAGAGAAACAGACACTCTCACACTCTGCTGGGTGGAAGTAGAAATTGATACACCTACTGTGTAAACCTATTTGACAATTTCTATTCATTCTGAGCCACATACATACGCGATTCCACTCTGAGGTATATGCCAAAAAGAAATGCAGGCAACATGACGTTATGAGGAAGCGCCAAAAACTATAAGCAACCCAAATCCCCATCAACATAGAATACCGTGGAATATTTATAGCAATGCACACATGTAAACTACTGCTACCTGCAACAACATGGGTGACTCTCACAAGCAAATCAAGCCAAGCAGACACAAACTACATATTGCATGATTTCCTTTATATAAATAGTTCAAAAAGAGGCCAAACTAATCTATGTTGTTAGGACTGTGGTCATTTGGGGGAAGGAGGCAGGGAAGGGATTCTGGGATCCTGGTCATGTTCTAGCTCTTCACCTGAGTGGTGGTTACATGAGTGGCTTCATTTTAGGGTCATTCACCAAGCTGTACACTATGACTTGGGCAGATATTATACATTAATTTTTAAATATTCAATTTTTACAAAAGTAATTATCATACAATGTGACTATCCCAAACATTCTTGTATTTCATGTATAGCTATGATTCCTGCGGACCAGAGAGGTTAAGTGATTTCCCCAGAGTCACACAGGTAGTTAGTGGTAGGCCAAGTCAACCAAGGTTTTAAAACTCCAGTACTCTTTCTACTATATTCTGTTGCTTCCACCTACATATCAAAGCCTCAACCACAACCTCCACTCCTGGCAAGACTGATTAAATATGCCTCCAGTGCACAGAAAGAAGAAACAATTGATATTCAAGACATTTTTTTTTTTTTTGAGCTATGAACTAACCTTGATGTAATGACAGCACTGTAGTGGGCATTAGCCAAACTCAACACTCAATTCTTTTGCCTTGCATATATAAGTCATTCCTGCACAAACACCTCATCAAGAAGGCACCAAACCAAAGCAGCCCCCCTTCCACCAGCCTTCCTAGACAGCTGCTGCGCTGCTGACCTCATGTCTGATATTGCTGCTTTGGCAAGGACGCTGTCTTGCTCTTCCCAGGCCCATTGTTGCTTTAAGGATCTATCTGATTCCACTTGAAACAAAAATAAAAGGGGAGGGAGAGAAAACGCAAAATCCTTGAACTAAACTGAGAAAAGACAGAGAGTCCACTCACCGGGTTGCATCTGGAATTTACGCACCTCTTAAGGGTGAGGGTGTCTCACGGGAAGGAAGAATAGAGAGCTTCGTCCCACGAAGAGTTTGACATCACTGAATCCATCACAGTTCAAAGAGACTTGAAAGTTCAGCTTGTAAGAGCAGAGAATAATAAAGACAACACTTGGGAAGCATTTTACAGGTACCAAAGCCTTTTCCCATTTCTCAGCTGAGGCTCCCAGCTATCATTGCAGGTAAGATAGTGCTATTATCCCCCTTTTAGAGACAAGGAAGTCAAAACTCTAACGGTTTGCAGAGTTAGTAAGTGGTGGACTCCTGTTATTGGTATCAGGTTGGTTGAGTACAAATTTCAAGTTCTTCCCACCTGCCTCACTATAAACCACACCTGACATTTATCTTCACTACTTCTCAAGAAGCCTGGGAGCCAGAGACCAGTGGGGTTCCACGAAACCCAACTAATGACTATGTTAGCCCAAGAGTCTGGCTGGTTCCATGCTAAATGTCTGTGGACTTCCAGAGATGCCTGTGTGTCCATAACGCGCTGCATTTAGAGTACCCACAGTCAACCGTCTAAGTCTAACCCCCGCAGAAGGCTCAGCCAGTTTGGTTGCAGCCCAGGTCTGCATTAAGAGCATTACAAAGTTAATGGAGGGCGAGCAAAATCAGCATAGGGGTGCAGCCTCACACCCTCTGTTATTTCTCGCCATAGATGAAACGCTGCCCGCCTAGTGCCAATATCTGCAGTTATCAAAGGGCCCACTGAGCTGACTCCTGCTAAGCCACAGAGCAAATCAATAGGACAGCACGTCCTGGAGGGTGGACAGTGAGCACACACTGCCGGCAGGTCCAGGATGAAGGCCTGCCCAAAGAAGGGAGGGGTGGGTCCCTACCCCAGATGCTTCCCAAGGAGGAGCCCAGGTACAAGAGCCTCAGACCAGAAAATTCTCTGCCCAGATCTCTCCCAGCAGCAAAAACAACACCACCAGGAGCCTATTAAGATACCCCTCGCCTCCTGTTACCATCACCCTCCCGGGGCAGAAGCCTGCCATACGCCGAGGAAGGCCTACGCAGTATTTGTAATAAATGGTGTATGGATTCGTTTGCTATTAATCGCTTTTTAACAGTGAGCTTTCTTGTTCAGAGTCTAGCCCTAAACAACAGCAAGGATGAAAGAGACCGCTGTTCGCACAAAGGGGGAAGGAGAACCCAGAAAGAACACACTCCCTTGTACTAAGAAATCCAGCTGCTATAAAGAACTTCCTGTTTTCAGCATTACCTTTCTTTGCATGCATGTTCTGACTCTCTTCGCTGGGCAAATTGGAGGCAAGCAATGGTTTGAGTGTTGCTGCGCTGCCGTCACTTCTGTAAAAAGCATGCCCACAGAGCCACTTTGGTGGGCATGGCCGGATGGCTGGAGGGGTTGCAGGCCCGGAGCCAAACCCCAAGTAGCCACTCATTGCCTTTTCCTCCCAAGTTTCCTGAAGCTCTGCTGATTGTGCCCCAGGGGTCCCGGCTCTTCCTAGATGTAGCATGAGCTCACACAGCACCTCTGGGCACACACAGGCTTGGCAGAGGGAAGCCAGCTGAGCCAGCAGGCCTACTCCCGTGGCTGGGAAGACTGGGCCAGGCTGGCTTTCAAAAGAGCCAACCCACAGAACTCAGATCCCAACCCTCTGAAAGCCCTTCCCTGTAGCAACGTGACTGGGGGCTGGCCGTCCCCTGCCTGCTGCTGCCTCGCCATCAAAAGGAAGAAAAGGCTGGGCCTGGAAAAGTGGTTGCCGTGGGCTGGAGCCCAGCACAGCCCAGCAGACACCCAGACATGTGTCAAGAGCGGGTATTGACATTTATTGACTGTCTGCAGACAAAGGCTGCATCAAGGGCTCTGAGGGTTACTGAGGATCCGCCTCCAAGGAAGGCCCAGAAATACCACATTACCTATGCCGAACACTCTGCAGACCAGAGCCCTACGCCAGAGGGTTGGCCTAAGGAGCACAGTCAGGCCAGACACAAAACAATCTCAACCGCTGAGATAAACGTGTACCATATGCAAACAAAAGTCCATTGGACCAACTGGTTCTCAAGCAGGGCAGTAGTAAGCCCTCCTGGGCCATTTGAAAATTCAGGAGATGGATTTGGGGCTGTCATAGTATCTTGAGGACACAGCTGACCTGTAGAGGAGAAGCACCAGGGATGCTATGGCCCCAGCAATGCAGGTGACAATCCTACACTAAGAATTATCCTGCGCAGAATGCCAGTAGTGTCCTTTCTGAGAAAACTCGGCACCTACCATCCTTACTTCTCAGCCTGATTTTGTTTTTTCTCCTGCAGTGCTCTACACTTTGAGGAACTCATTAGCTTACAGGAGCAGGCTGTTTCTTTGGATGTGGTACTAGCTGGCATGGGAAGCTATGTGGTACAGTCTCAAAGGCATGGGCACCTGTGTGACATGGTCCTCTCCCCATTGGTATATGTGGGCAGTAATTTGCTCCTCCCTCATAGAATTGTTATGAGGATCCAATAAGAAACTGTATTGACAAGGCTGTGTTCAATAAATACAGCATTTTTACTGTTTGAGACTATTAGCCCAGGAATCTGGATTTAAATTTTTTAGTAGCAGACACAATGGAGAAAAGTGGAATGAAGATTGACTGGGATACAGAAAATTGACCCCAGGTCTACTTTTGTACCCAAGAGACTTTAAACCAATCAATCGACCAATCAGAGCCCCATCTTTTCACACCTGGAAACAATGAAAACAATAAATCCTTCAGAGGGTGGTTGTGAGGCTTAACTGAAATTAGGAAGTGAGAGTGATTTGACTGCTGTAAGAAGCAGAACAAACGCAAAGCACCCGTCATACATTTCCTCTGAGTAGAACCATCCAAAGCTAGACTATCACACCCACATGTTGGTGTTTCCTCCTGCACTTAGGATGACATCATTTCCTCTGTGATTAAAAGTAATCAGTGCAATAACATATAGAAAGATGTTCATCCTCACTAATAACAAAAGATGCATATTAAAATATCAAGAGACCATTCTTCACATAACACGTTGGCAAAGACTCAAAAGGCAGACGATGCTCAGTGTTGGTGAGGGAAACAGGCTTCTTATATATAAACACTGTGGGTGGGAATATTAATTGACACAATATTTCTAGAAGGCAATATGGCAAGACATACCAAAGATTATATATGTGCATACATATATATAAAGGAAATAATTACTACTTACAAAAAACTGTGCAAATACATTTATTGCAGCATTCCTTATAAAGCATAAAAATTGGAAGTAGCTTTCTATATGTCCTTCAACTGATGATTAGTTAAATAAATAAATAATGCCACATCCATATATTGGAATATGAACAGTCATTATGAAGCATACAATAGAGCTATACATAGTCTTGTGGAAAGATGTTTGTATTAAGTTATTGAGTGATAAATAGAAAATTATTGAAAAGTACCATGGTATAATCCCATCATTGCAAGAAAAACAATACAAATATTTTATAGCTACATTTTCAAAGTCTGAAAAAAATACACTAGATGCAGTGGTTACCTGTGGAGAACAGACTGGGGGTTGGGAGAGAAAAGGTTTTTCAATTTACATCTAGAGCTGCATTCTACCGAATGCCAAATGGTCAAGTGTTAAAATCCAGCCAAAGAGGAGGCCAAAGTGTATGCCTAATTTACGTTACAAGTTTATCATCGCAATTTTACATTAAAACTATATTGAAATTTGGAGGGCTGACCTCAAGTGTAACACAGTTTTCCTGGGCCGTCAGCTGAAAGGGCTGCTCCGTGGCCTCTCTGCTGCCCAGGTCACTTTCAGCCCAGCCAGGTGAGAAGCAACGTGTCTGAGGGGAGTCTCATTTCCCTCCAACAGCGTCTTTTCCCCCCATTCTTTCCCTATTCTCCATTAGGCCCAAATCCAGATCATTTATCATAGATGCTGTATGCAATTTCGGAGCGTTTCCTCCTTTTGAAATGCTCGGGTGATAAAGCTGACGTTCTGTCTTTATTCATCCTCACAAGATGTGACGGTTTCTCAGATGAGGCTTTTTGCTTGAAAGATTCGCGGCCTAATAGAATTAAACATTTAAAAACTAAAAACAGCCCTGAAAGGTTGTTTTGCTTGATGTCATGAATGTTATTACAACAAATAATTCCGTAAAAGGAGATTTAATGACATAATCTAATTGTCTTAGTCAACTTAAGACTGGTTTAACAAATTACCATAAATGTAGACAACAAACATCTATTTCTCACAGTTCTGGAGGCTGGAAGTCCAAGACCAAGGTGCCAGCAGATTCGCTGTCTGGCAAGGACCCTCTTCCTGGTTCACAGGGAGGGTCTTCTTGCTGTGTCCTCAGATACCTGGTCAGTTATAAGAACAATATTCCCAGCAAGGGGCCCATACTCGTGACTGCGTCTCCCCTAATTATCTCCCAAAGCCCTGACTTCTAAATACCATCAGACTGAGATGCAGGGTTTCAACATGATTTAGAGGAAAATACATTTAGTCTGTAGCACTAATCTACTTTTTTGTCTTGTTATTTTTTAGGTTTTCATGGTATTTTTGGTTCCCAAAAAGGATGTAAAGATGTCCTATTTTTCCCAAAGCTGTCTTCCTAGCACATTCTCTCCTACCAATCATAGTGTCAGCTACTCCCCTATGTGTTCAACTATTTGAATGTCCATGACCTTTGTACATAAAATGAACAACTCAAATGCACGGCAGCACTTCACTCCTGCAATCATAAATGCACATTTTTGCTTCTTCTGGTTGACAAGATTTTAACATGTAAGGCATAGAAGAGATTGCCTCTCCAAGTTCCAGCTGGAGGGCTTGCCTCTGTTTCAAAATGAACGTTCAGAGAACGATGAATCTGAATGCCACACCTTGTTCGTATCACTGCTGCTATTATGATTAGGTATGAAGCAATCAGACACAGGTTCAGGGATGCCAGAAGTGACATTGACATTCACGTAGACTATCTGGCTTTCCAAAGGCCAAGTCCAAAGCTGATGCCAAATATCAGATTTGGGCAGAATAACAAGGCCCAAGGTGACCTTCAGTGCATTCTAACTTGTTCTTGTCACATGGTTTGATTTGTTTTTACAAGAAACATGTATTTCTTTGATGATTGAACAGATATTTCTATTAAAATATACACAAAAAATGCTAGCACCTCATTCTCCCCAACGCCTTCCCCCCCCCAAAAAAAACATATGGGTAAGAATATTGGGTTGGACCTTTAAATAGTTCCCAACCTTTTTGAATAGTAGTTGTGGTGGATTATACCGTCTTAGAGCTTGCAGTCCCCTCAGAGATCAGCATTACCCACTGTGCCTCCCACTCTGAAGTTCCTGGAGGAGTCAGGATGTTTCCCCAGCATCAGTCCCCCTCACAACACGCCATGCTTCCTCATGCTGCAGAGCAGCTGGCTCAGTCACAGGTCTGACACATCCAGCCCCTGTGCAAAACTCTCTAGGACTTCTTTCACTGACAGGGTAAAATGTCACCCTAACTCCTTAAGGGTGACATTTAGCATCTTCTAAAAAAATGGTCCCACCCTAGCTTTTCAGTCTCATCTCAGGCCCTCCCCTTGCAAACCCTGTTCTGGTAACCCCAGACTCTGCTCCTCCTGTTCCCTTCACCTCTTCCTGGGAAACTTCTACTCATCCTTCAAGAGCCAGCATCAACATCACGGCCTCCATGAAGTCCTCAGCTATCACGTGGAGCAGAATTCATCTGACCTTGCTGCCAGTCTCAACAGAAAGCCCCCTTATTAATATGCAAATCCCACTTCATTATTATCTCGAATCCCCAGCCCTCTGCATAGATGTAGGCCATACTTCCTGCCAGCAAATAGGATTTCTGCAAATGTTGAAACAAAGAATGAATGAATTTATGAATGAATGAATGAATGAATGAATGAATGAATGAATATATAAAATTAGTCCCAAATGTTTGTGTGAATCTTATACCCATCCCTTTATATTAATGGAAATGTTCTGGATAGATCGCAAAGTCAGAGTTAGACAAAACTCATTCTCCAGAGAACCCAAGTTCACAGTAGAGATGGTGAGGGCCTGTGGGTGCCAGGAAAGCTGGACCCGCCCTAGCCACCCACTTGGTGTAGAGCAGATCCTCTCTGCTTCTTACATCAGATTCCCAGTGAGTGTGTGTGTGTGTGTGTGTGTGTGTGTTTGGAGGATGGGGGTACCGCTTCCAGAAAACCACTGTTTGAACCAAGAGGCCACCATTTGATGAGCAGGCCCATTCTGAGAAGTTCACCTAAAAAGCGAGAATGCGTTGACATAAAAGGTGTTGGCTTGAGAGTAGAATTGGAGCTTCCTCCCGAGACCACCTGTGTGTCCGTGGGCAAGTGCCCAGTCTCCCCACCTATACAGCAAAGTGCTGATGCCTGCCTGTGGGTGGGGAACTGGGAGAGTTGAGGTCTAACAAATATAAAGTTTGTAAAGTGCACCAATCTTAAATTTACAGGGCAATGGGGTTTTAGTTACATATGCCCTGTGCACCCTCCACTCAAAGCAAGATGTGGACCACTCATTTCCAGCACCCCCGGATTCCTCAGGCCCCTCCCCACGCCTGCCCCCCAGTGCTCAACACTATTCTGACTTCTTTTCCCATAGGTCAGTTTCCCCTGTTTTAACTCCATATAAGTTGAATCCTAAAGTTGCTCATTTTTTGTCTCCTTTCATTTAACATAATATCTGGCCTTTCATCTAAGATGCTGTGTATTTTCTTTAGGTGTTGAAACAGCCAAATAAAATATCAGAGAAGGAAAGAATTCAGAAAACACAAAAATATTAGGTAGTCTGTAGACTGTAAGCTCCTTGAGAGTAAAAAATGATGTCGTATTCATTGTTTCTATTTCCATCCCTTAAACATATGCCTGGCTCATAACAGGCACTTGACAAGTTTCGGTTGAATTGAAAATTATTTTTATTGATAGACCATCTGGCTTTTTACATCCCATCTTTTCTTTACCCAAAGCCTAATCACACCCCATCCCCAGATCCCACTCCCATCCCCACCTCCTCAACACAAGCAGATCCCACTGGGCTCTGTCCTTGTCTCCCCTCTGAGGTCTCTCAGCTCTGTCGCTTCCCTCTCCAGACACCAAAGTGAGTCACCGGGTGGAGAGATGGGAGCCGGAGGAAGTGGGGCTGAGTGGCTCAAAGGCCCAGACGGAAAACTGTCAGGAGAGGATCTCCAGCCAGCCCAGGAAAAGGGCTGAAGCAGCATGCCTCGACTCGGTGGTCAGACGGAGACAGAGTGGGCCCAGGACCCGGCCAGGGCTCCAGACCTGGTCTTTGTCCGAGGCCCGCGATGTTCCCTGTTCCCTCCTTGATGTGCACCGCAGCCAAGTTTAGAGCTCAGCCCAGCTGTCAGGGCACACTGTCACTCCAGCTGTTCCTGAGCAATGGGTTCCTGTTGCCAAGATATGGATTTGGTTTTAATAACAGTTAGTGCAAACACTGTAAATTTACTGCTGCGAGAGAGAGTTTTTGAAAACGTCCACTCTGGCTATAATTTTTCAGCCGCGCCAGCTGTTTGTGCTCAGCTCATACCTGACATGGTGCTTTGAAATAGCAATCACTGTATTTATAAGAAGGCAAGGACTCATAAATATGTCACAAGTGGAATATACAATGCCATATTTCACCATTTTCTATTTTAAAATTGTGAGTTATGGCTGCAGAAATGCACGCCCATTAAAGGTGATATGATGTATTTTCTGCCCTGTTCAGGAGTCCATCCATCATTGAGACAATAAAGAAAACCGCACTTACTTTTTTCCTGTCGTCTGTAATTTATGATCCCCAAAAAGCTGTAACCTTTTGGCAGGCTTCGCAGAAACCACTGCACTGTTAGCAACTAAATAACCTTTTATAAGGTTTTAAATGTGTTGCTACAGTCTCAATGCACTTGCTGTATTGATCCAGAAGATCTTGGGGAGAGAGGGGGGGGGGAGAAGGTAGGGGGAGGAATGGAAGAAGATGATCTATAACAAGATCGATAACGGCATATAGATTGTTGAAAGATGCTCCTAATGATTTTTGCCAGCCGTCATCTTTCAGCACACCACGCCCTATCTCTTAGGCTTTGGTCTTGGCTGGAATTGATTGACCTTGCTTTCCTGCTGCTGCCTCCTCCCTCCCTTTCTCCTGCTGAGCAGCCAGATGGGGAGAAGCAGAACGGATTGGCCCCCACAGGCTATTTGCAGAGAAGCTCTGAGAATACAGAACTGGACAGTGCTGTCACTACGATCTCCGTGCACAGGTGGGGAAACTGAGGCCCCGCGAGCGCCTTTGTCTTACCCAAGGTCAGGCGGCAATTCAAGTGCAGAGCTCAGACTCAGATCCCTGGTTTGTAGTCTATCCTCTCCCAGCTCTACCACCCCACCTCTCAGGTTTGCCTCCAGGAGGAGGGTGTGCTGGGAGCAGGAGAATGCATTCTAATGAGCTTCCAGAGCCTCCTGGCAGTGGGTGTAGTGGAAGGAAGCGAGCGAGCTAGGGAATCCGTAGAACTGCTGCCTCGGAACTCCACCTCTCACTCCCCTGGGCAGTACCTAACCTGCGGTGATCCCTGCTAACCTCCCTGGTCAGGTGGTAGAGAAGGCTGGATCCGCTGTCTGGGCGACAGGGAGCGCAAAGCCTGGCATAGGGCAGGTGAACAGCAAACGTAAGTGGCTGGAGGGAGGAGTGGGTTGTCCCTCCTCACCCTTGCCCCCCTTCTCCGCCAGGCAATGGTGATGGACACATTCAGGGAAGAGCCAGCTCTGGGAGGAAGCAGGATAATCTTGCCAACCACAGACCTCTGGTGCAGTGGCACTGCCTTGATTGTCCCAAATGGGAACATCTGAGGTGACACAAGTCTTTCCCGCTTCCTGGGCATAAGCTGAGCCCAGCCTTGGAGCTCAGAGACCAGGCCTGTGCAGTTCTCTTGCAGGCACACACAGGAAGCCATGGGAAATGGAGCCTTGACACTAGATTCTTGGTTGGAAAAATTTGCAGATAAAAAAAAAAATGTTCTTGTGAAGCAGTGCTTATTTCTCAGGGAACTCTTCTTCCAGACAACCCTGCGTTCTCAAAATCAGTGCTTTTTGCCCCAGAACATGCTGCTTTGGAGCAGGAGTCGACAAACTATGGCCTGCAAGACAAATCCCGCCCAGCCCACGTTTGTCAATCCAGTTCCATTACACATTCAGTAATCAACGGTTCTCAACCTGTGGGTCGTGACCCCTTTGGCGGTAGAATGACCCTTTCACAGGGTCGCCTAAGACCATCCTGCATATCAGATATTTACATTACGATTCATAACAGTAGCAACATTACAGTTCTGAGGTAGCAACGAAAATAATTTTATGGCTGGGTCACAACGTGAGGAACTGTATTTAAAGGGCCAGGAGGTTGAGAACTACTGAGTTAGATGTTGTCAATGGCTGCTTCAGAAAAGTTACTGCAGAGGTGAGCCCAGAGCAACCGTGAGGCACCAGAGCCTACAATCCTCACCAACTAAGCCCTTGGGCGGAGGGCGTGTCCAGTAGAAAACAATCAACAATTACATGTATGGCGATGGCTAGTTTACGAGAGCTTTCACTGCCTTGATCTTGAGTATATGGCCTGGCAATCTAGTGCAATGGACATTTGGGTTACTCCTGTTACAGAAGAGCAAACTGAAGCCCAGAGAACCAGGGATAGACAGAGGCAGAGCTGCAGACTGAGCCCAGGTGAGTGAGCTAAGAGGCCGGCTTCCCCACTCCCCACCCTGAAAGGGAATCCCTGGGCCCGCCCGGCCCCTCTAGTGCTACCGGTCACCAGCTGGTCACCTGGAAGGTCACTTGGCCCCTCTCGACCTTATTGTCCTCATATCCAAAATGAGGAGTCACTAAAACACTCATCCTGAAAGACGCTGATGGATGCTCTAATCACACAGGCACCCTCTGAAACACATCTGGGGCAAAACCCCTGTTCCTTTCATCCAATCTGGCACCTGTTCCCCTTCGGACAGGCCTTGGGGAAGCTAGAGAGGCAGGCCTGCGGGCAGGAAAGAGGGGAAGAAGGCCCCCACCTGTGGACTGGCCTTCCTAAAGCCCACCGAGTGCCCTGGAGCCCACACAGACAGTAACGCGCCAGGACTCGGGCCCAGCCCCTGGTCATTTCATTCCAGAGAAAGAGAGCAGTCTGCAAGGCCCACATAACCAACCACCTGCAGGGGGGCTGCCCCTTCTTCCTGTGGGGTCGGGCAGGGCCGGGCCGGTAATAACGGGGGTCCTCCCTGTCACATGTCCTCCCTGTCACATGTCCTCCCATCTTTCTGTGCTGAAGTCTCTATCTCTCTCACTCTAGCTCTCGCTCTCTCTCCCTGCGCTTGCCCAGAGCAACCCCCAAATCATTATTAACATTATAAATAAAAACGAGAGGCAAGTTATTAAATGTAAAATATGCAGAGTCCCTCCCAGAACTCGCAGGGCAGTTCATAAACGTGACGGCTTAATTTTGCTGCTGATCCAGCCAGCTGATGAAGCATCTCGAGTTCATGGGCTAATTGAAGTTGTTAACGAAGTGGAGGAGAGAGGATTGCGGGCGGCTCCTCTCCTGCCTGTGGGGATCAGCCCTGGGCCAGGAGGGGGTCCACACTCCCCACCACATCACTGCGCCACCCATGCCAGGGGCCTAAGAATCCCCAAAAAGGGAGCTCCTTCGCCGCGTTCACCTCTGCTCCTCAGCTGAGCACCCGGAGGCGTCTTTCCCCCCTAGAGAAAAGCATCTTCAAACGGGTTGGGGTGGTGGTTCTAGAGAGGGTTGATTTTAGGACTGGAGGGATTCTGGCTCTCAGGGGTCCTTACCCTCAATACCCAAGCTGAGTGGAAACAACCTAAATGCCCATCAACAGAGGAATAGATAAACAAATGAGGCACATCTACACCGTGGGATATCACGCAGGCATAAAGAGGAGGTAAGCACTGGCGCATGCCATACTTGGCAGTTCTTGAAAACATGATGCGAAATGAAAGAAGCAGAGCTCAAAGGTCATGTGGTGTATGGGTCCATGTGTATGAAATCCCCCAGAACAGGTAAATCCACAGACACAGAAGGTCGACTAACGGTTGCCAGGGGCTGGGGAAGGGGAGAGTCAGGCGTGACTGTTCAGTGTGTATGGGTTTTATTTGGGGTGATGAGATGTTTTGGAGCTAGATAAGAGTGGGGTGATGGAAATGGTTTGGGGCTAGTTAGAAGTAATGCACAACATTGCGAATTACTAAGTGCTACAGCATTGTTCGCTTTAAAAAGATTAAATCGTGTGTTATATGAATTTTACCTCAATAAAAATAATAAAGAAAATTAAAAACTAGGTTGAGGTCAGCTTGACCCTCTGCATCCATGAAATTGGCTCCAGGTCACAGGCTTCTGATGTTTCAGTCAGCAAGACCTCGTCCCATGGTCCTGGCTCCCTGTATAAAAAGGAGTGACCAGCTGGCCTCCCGCTTCACCTCTGCAACCCACCCCAGAGTCAAAAACAACGGCCCGCTTTTGCCCCAGTTGAGGGTCGTGGGGCAGAAGCAAGGGCCTCTGGGAAAGAGAACTCAGTGCAGCAGAAAAAACTGAGAGTTTGAAGTCAAAAGAACATTGTTGCAGTTCTGGTGCTGCCATGGTCTAGCTGTGAGATCTTGCATAAGTTCTTGCAAGTCTGCTCTCCTCACTATGCTCATCTGTGACATAAGGACAGTAACGCTGGCCTTGCCTTCCCTTTGGATTGATAGTAAGCATGAAAGGAGATACTTTGCATCATCATTACTGGACCCTCTTTAAACACCAGTGCATCAACCAAAATGTACTGATCAGATTCCTAGCAGTGTGCTAAGTAATGTGGCGGAAGCAGGAAAGGCAGGTGAGGAACCGATGGGAAGATGGAGAACAGGTGTGAGAGACAATCCCTGCCCTTCCTATGGGAAGGCAACACAAGCGCAAATGGCCCCTTTGGAAAGCAAAGAAGTTGACACAGGATCAGTGCTGATGTGCACACGGCTGGAGGGGACGCTGAGGGTTCCCAACGTGAGGGCCCAGGGTCCTGGGTGCCCGGCTTGCTCTGCTGCAGGCTCTCTAAGCCATCTGGGAGTCACCTGAACGTTTTGGCTTTAGTTCCCTTGTTTTTAAAATGAGGGAGTTGGATTTAAAGTCCTCAAAGATCCTTTCTGGCTGTAAAAACCTTATACTAAGCAAAATTAAAAGACAGACCAGGAAATATATTTTTAATAAATATGTCAGAAGATGGATGCTCTTAATATGTAAAGGGGCTTTTAAAAAATCAATAGGAAAAAGATGAATGCCTCAAAAGGAAAAAAATAGGTAAATAATACAGAATTTCATACAAAGATTTTCCTACTAATTATCATAAAGAAAAATTGAAAACCATCTTAACCCAAAGCAATAAGAATACTTTTAATTTTAATCATGGTACAGTCATATTACATAGTCATTAACAATCATATTTTCCATAATATTTCATAATAAAGTGTTTATAATAAAAGGGGGAAAAGGAATAAAAACTCTCAGGATTCCAGCTTTATGTTTTGTTTTTCTAAAATTAAAAAAAAATACAGTTATGGGTAGATGATAAATAGGCTAAAAGGATATAAACCAAAAAGTTAACAGTAGTTATCTCTGAATGTGAGTTAATAATTTTATTTCTTCTTTTTACTTTTATATTTTCCTGAATTTCTATAATAAACACATTATTTTCTAATTTAGAAAAATGTTTGCTCTGTGATACAACAGAAGAGCAAATTCAGGATTTTATGCTTGGCTCTATTAAAATTTCATTCTAGCACCAAAGTGATAAAACGTTCACTAAAATAAATCTTCTAAGGTTATTAAAAATGGCCTTTATTTGTCTGCAACCGTTTCACCATAATAGCATCTATCTCAATTGTTGAGTAACCTACCTCTATTTTCAACTATTCCTAACATTTCTTGAAGACAGGAATCTGGTCTAATTTATTCATAGCACCAAATGCCATAATCGGTGCTCAATAAATGCTTATTGAATAAAGAGTAAGAATGGAGAGATGATTGGTCTGAAAGAAATCGGGCAATAGAGAGTGAGTTGGGTGAGCCTTGAAGGATGGCTAACAGTGGCGTATTTATAAATTTGTTGTTCTGTTCTGTGAATTTGCTAGGCTTCAAGCATTGTGCTGGGTACTAAGGATACTGAGTTAAATAAGACACCATTGTGCTGAACGTTGAGGATACTGGGTTAAATAAGACACAGAGTCTCATGGGCTTAGGGACAGAGACAGACACTCACATGCACACCCCAAAAAATGATGGAAATAAAATAATAAAACTAGAATGGGGAGTGCTTGCTGGTGCTGGAGGGCAGGAAGAGAAGCCTAGAAGGGACCAAGCCCTGAGGACAGTCAGAGGGGTGTGGGAAGGGAGGACAGAGGTCAAAACCAAGGCTGGGATGCTGCGGGGAGAGGCAGCATGGGAGACAGCGCACTCCACTTCCTTCCCGTCACCCCCTCCACACGAAGTCCAGGTGCGAGGCTGCGGCACTAGAAACATGCACACCTTCCAGGAGGGCTCACTGTGCACCTGGACCTGGGCTGGTGTCCCAGAGACAGAGCCCAGAGGACTCTCCCTGCGACTCTGCTGGAGTCCTGCTTCCCCACATGCTGGGCTGGGGATGCGCATCCAACCTTATGGGGGAAATTATTATTATTATCTTTGTAATCCTCACCCGAGGATATTTTCTCATTGATTTTTAGAGAGCGTGGAAGAGGGAGGGAAAGACAGAGAGAAACATCGATGGGAGAGAAACACATGGATTGGTTGCCTCCTGCATGAGCCCCAACCAGGGCCTGGGCTGGGAAGCAGCCTGCAACCAAGGTACATGCCCTTGACCAGAATCGAACCCAGGACCCTTTGGTCCGCAGGCCAACACTTTATCCACTGAGCCAAACCAGCTAGGGCTTGGGGAATTATTTTAACCTTGAGAAGAATGGTCCTGAAACTGGGGCGCCCATAACAATGCCATCGCCTCATAGTATAAAGGATGAGTGTGGCAGCTCCCTGGTTTTAAATGGGATTACCCTACCTGGTGAGCTGGTGGAACTTCCCCCAGGAAACTATGCCCTGAAATTGCAGTCTCCCACACACAAGGAAGGAGTCTTTTTTTTTATCCAGGAAATGCCAGCATCTACCTCAGTGTCACAGTTGCCGGCGCTGGTCTGGAACGCATTATTGGAGCGCAGGCAAATGTAAATTAATGTAGTCTTCAAGTTGGGCTTTGCAGCAAGGTAACGAAATGTTGACATCAGCCTGAAAGTCAAATTAGGCTCTGCGTTATGTGGTGTGACCTGAGGTGTTGACACCCTGGCCGTCTGCCTTCCGAGCTTCGGGAAAGCACGTGATTGGGAACAGAACTCATGACTTCAGCTGCTTCCCAGAACCCCGCTGGACAGCAAGGCATCCCTGGTGAGCAAATCCGAGATGGTGCCACAGCCTCTTCCAGGAAATGCGTGAGGTGCGCTCCTGCGTTCTTCATGCATGACTGAATATCTACATGTGTCTCACACTGTGGCAGGTGCTGGGGTGACCTCCACAGGCAGAGAAGATATAGATCTTCCCAAGACCCTCATGCTCTCCAGCCACCACCCTCACCTCTCCTCGTTTTGTTGGCCAAGTTGCTGTTCCCACATGTCCTTCCCTCCTCACTCCCCAGTCACCCCTCACTGCTTCTGGCCCCACCTCTCCATGGGAACTGCTCCCACTGAGGACGCCAGAAATCCCCTTGCTGTCAAACCCAGTGATGGGGAGCATTCCTGTGATGACCTGACCTCCTTCGAATGTTCTCGCTGTTGATGCATCATCACCCCTTTGTGACATTCTTTCCTCTCGGCTTGTGTGTCACTACTCCCTTACGGTTTTCCACCAAACTTTCTGGCATAATTTTCCTTAAGGCCCTCAAAGGCCTCCTCATCCCTCATAACTATAAGATTCAAGTTTCTTGGCATAAAAGGCCTCTGTGACCCAGCTCCTGCCAGCCTCTCCAGACTTCTCTCCCCACCACTTGCTCTTCTCCCCATACCTAATGCTACAGCAACACAAACTATGTATGACATCCCTCCAAACACCAGGCTGCCTCCTGGCGATCCACTCGGTGAGCATGGCCTGTTCTTCAGATCCTAATCAATTGCCATTTCCTTGGTGAGGTCTTTCCCAACCAGCCCCCACCCTACTTACTCCAGAGATGTCACCTACCCCCGCTCTATACTAATTCCACTCCCCACAATCATTTTCACTATCACCCTGGGCAGTTGCTTTGTCATTGTTTCTGTGTCTGTCTTGCCTGTCAGGTTTTAAATTTCTTGAGGGAAGATATTATGTCTCACCCCTCTCTAGATCCCCAGCTGCTTGCATGGTGCTTAACTGTGCTTAAAACTTAATTGAATTTTTAAAAATACTTATTGAACAACCTTAATAAGGAACAACCTGAAGGGGAAGTGGTGCACAGAATAATGCCCTCCCCCAAAAATACCCCCTCCTGGTCTCAGGAATCTGTGGATATGTTACGTTGCATGCCAAAAGGGAATTAAGGTTGCAGATGTGATTTGAGTTAAATACTTTGAGACGGGAGAGGACCCTGGGTTATCCAGGTGGCCCAATTTACCCTATGAATCATCAGCAGTAATCTAATCTAATAAAAGAGTAATATTGAAATTGACCGTTTCTCCAGGATGCCTAAGCCACGCCCACCAGCCAATCAGAGCATCTGTATGCAAATTAACCCAGCCAAGATGGAGGCCAGCAGTCACGGAGCTAGAGTAAACAGCAGGCTTCCATTGCACCAGGAGTAAACTGTCTGCCTAGGCCAGCTGGGCCTCTCTCTGCTCCAGGCAACATAGCTACAATTACAGAAGCCATGGAGCTGAACCAAACAGGAGGCTTCATTACCTGCCTAGGCCTCGGCTTAAAGGAACAGTGTATCAATTATAGAAGATAAATAAACCCCAGAAACCTGCTTCCAGCCAGGCTTGCTGGGACGTTGGGTCAATGGGAGCTGTGGGCAGCCTGAAAGCCTTAAAATGGCCCTTAGCCATGCACCCAGGCTTCCCAGGCACCCCAGTAGGGACTCAAACCCTGAAGGGAATGTAGGCAGCCTGAAAATGGCCCTCAGCCCCTCACCCAGGCTGCCCAGGCACCCCAGTAGGGATCGAACCCTGAAGCCCCGCACCCAGGCTGGCCACACCCCAGTGGGGTGAGGGTCCACACTGAGGGGCTTGGTCAGCCTGCAAACAGCCATCAGTCCCTCACCCAGGCTGGCCAGGCATGCCAGCAGGTAGAAATCCCCCGAGGGGTCCCAGACTGGGAGAGGGCACAGGCCGGGCTGAGGGACCTCCCGAGTGCACAAATTTTTGTGCACCGGGCCCCTAGTATAACAATGAAAGCAGAGCCAAAGAAAGTCGACACTGCTGGCTTTGAAGAAGAGAGGAGGCTATAAGCCAAGGAATGAGGGTGTCCTCTAGAGCTTGGAAGGGAAAGGAAACAGAGCCCCTCTAGAGTCCCCAGAAAGAATGGAGACCTGCTGATACCTGACTTTTGCCCAGTGAGGTCCATGTTGGACTTCTGACCTACAAAACTGTAAGATAGTAAATTTGTATTTTTTAAGCCACTAAGTTTGTGGTCATTTGTTACAGCAACAATAGAAAAGTTAATACAAAAAAAAAAAGAGTTCCAGAACAAATATTGTAACTAAAAAGTGAAAGGGACCAGCCCCATCAAAGAGATGTAAATGGATGCCAGTGGGGTTCAGTGAAGTGAAAGAGAACTTTCAGCTGAGGGATCCGGCTACATTTTCTGGAAAAGATGGCATTAGAGCTGATGTTTTTAAGTATCTTTATTTTATTTTTATTTTTTGTTAATCCTCAGCTGAAGAAATTTTTCCATTGATGTTTAGAGAGAGTGGAAGGGAGAGGGACAGAGAGAAACATCAACGTAAGAGAGACACATCAATTGGTGCCTCCTGCACACACCCTGACAGGCCTGGGGAACCTGCAATTGAAGTACGTGCCCTTGACTGGACTCAAACTCGGGACCCTTCAGTCCACGGGCCAAGGCTCTATCCACTGAGCCAAATCAGGTAGGGCTAGAGCTGATTTTTAAAGGGTTTAGATTTATACACAAGGAAATGGAAATTCAAGTGCCGTCACTGGAGAGAGAAACACAGAGGCCAGAGGCCCTGAGAACAGACAGAGATGCAGGCTGGTCAGGTTCTCCCCAGTGTAGGGGGCGAAAAGGGAGGCATAGGAAACCAGAAGAGAACATGTCCTGTGTCCCGGCTCCTCAAATCCTGCCCAGCTGAGGGCACAGCCTACTCCTCAGGAAGGCTGGCACATCCCCAACCCTGACCCACATCACACAAACCAGGCTCTGATTTTCTCCTTGATTTAAATAGGCAAGAGTCCACTGGGAGCCTCTCTCCCCAATATGTGAGCCTTGGACGGGGCTGGCATTTATAGCCTAGCTGGCCAGACAAGACTTGCCCACAGGAAGTAATTAGAGAACAAAAGAAGACAGGACGCAATGCAAGAGCTAACGGGAATATCGCTAAGTGCCAAAGGTATATTTTAAGTAGCAAATGCCATGGAGGCCCATGAAGGAAGACATTATTGTTGACTTTTTTTCCGGGAAAGTTTTATGGACAAGGTGGGACCTGAGCAGACCTCTAAAGAGAAGAAAGTTCCAGAAATGGGAGAAAGGCAACCAGCCAGTAGGGTTCACACAGACCAAGGCACAGAGGAGAAGGTGGCCCAGCACCAGAGACCCTTTGGCTGTAGGGTGGATGGAGTATGGTTTCCTCAGCCAGGAGAATATCCCTCCAACAGCTCCTACAGTTGAAAAGGCGGCGGCTGCTGCCGCTTCTCCCTAGAAGAACAGGTGTGGGATCTCTTGATAAAACTCATTCTTAGCCCAGCCAGTGTGACTCAGTAGTTGAACTTTGATCTATGAACCAGGAGGTCACAGTTCAATTCCTATTAGGGCACATGCCCGTGTTTCAGGCTTGATCCCCAGTGTGGGCAGGCAGGAGGCAGCTGATCAATGATTCTCTCTCATCACTGATGTTTCTATCTCTCTCTCCCTCTTCCTTCCTCTCAGAAATCAATAAAAATACATTTTTAACTAAATAAGGAAATAAATAAATCTCACTCTGAGGTCTTGCTGTTGGCAGTTCCTACATGTGATGGGGAAAGCTGAACTAGGAATGATAGTCACTCTTCACGGTGCCCCCCATGAAACGAGGACTGTGGGAGTGCCTCCCTTCTGAGCTGCTAGTGGCCACCTCTGAGGAGCTTATCCACTTGGAGCACATTCCTGTTCTAGTGTTAGAAGCACCACAGTCAGGAAAAAGGTCTGATCCCTGGGCACTCAGGGAGCCCTTCCCTTCTCTGCTTGGATGCTGAAATGGAAACACACCAGAAGGCCGCACCAGAGCATGTCTTTGGAGGACTTGGGCTTCCTCTGGCCCAGGGTCCCATTCTACTTGAAGAGGACAAGGGGAGCATAAGGCCCAGGAAAAGCACAGGATTGCCTAGGAAGTGACTTAGTGAGGGAGGAGGAAGCCGAGGCCAGCTCCCATAAAATCTGAGCAGGAGTGGGGAGTATGGGTTACTTCTGTCTTTGATAAGATGGTCATAGTTCTGTTCACAAGATAGACCCCAAAAGTCTTATTGGTCAGTTATGCCAAAGGGGTCATAGTTTTTCTTTATTTCTCTTCTCTATCTCGATGGAAATGTTGTTCTGTTTTAGCTTTACGCTGCCAGGCGATAAATAGAACCATGACTTGTATTTCACAATTTACAAAGTGATTTCATGTGCATTTGAGAGCCGGGGCCCGTGTTTGGCTGCTGTCATTCTTTTCCCATCTGGAACGATGGAGGGGTTGTGTCTGTGCTCCTGCAGCTGTGGCCCTCCAATGGTATGTCATGCTCACTCTCCTGCCACCTCCCAAACCACTAACGGGTAGTGTATCCTAGAGGCTAAGCACCATTTTCACATCAGTCCCTGGCCATTCCCTTGGGGTGGGCACCATTAAGAACTAAAACCAGCTGTGCTCAAGGGCCCCCAAGCACAGAAGGATGGACCCTCTAGCCTTGGCCACGCTAGTACATCCTCTTCCAAACCTCCTGGAGAAGAGGCCAGAGGACTCGAGATAGGAAGAAGGGCTTGTGAAAGGTGCCATGGGAAGTGGGGGTGGGTGACAGAGACATGAAGGAGCCCAGTGCATAATTGCATAATATTATGTTTTAAACCACATGCCTTTGCCCAGACTGGGTTATTAAATTAATTCAGAACTTATGCTCACACTTAAAAGATTTCTGTCATATTTTGTGAACACGATGATCTCAGAGTAATTTGCACTGGAAATGTGTCATATTAAATCAGGGGCCCTAATAAACTTTATTACTAAAACTCCACATGGATCAGATGTGGCAGATAAACCATCCTACTCTTGCACTCACATTTATGCCATTGAAATATGGCTCCTCCTATGGGAAAACATAAATATACTCGGCAACATCCCCTCTACCCCACTCTAAAGGTGCTCATCCGGGCTAGGGGACGCCCATCCTACTCCCCTGCACGGAAGCTAGTTATGGGATGGAGACTGGTTGGCCCAGGCAGAGATATTTCTTTGGGATTTTAAAGCACTTTGGCTTCCATGGCTTTGTGACCTTCCATTTGCACGGGCATGGCCTATGCGCTGGGCTGTGTGTAGCTGCTCAGAATTGTTTTACAGGCACGTGTGGTAAAAAGGACTGGATGGTGAGTTATGACACCTGAGTTCTTCTGGTTCTGCTACCAGCTGGCTCTGTGATGTGAGCACAAATCAGAAAGGACATGGTAATAGGAAGAGCATAGGAATTGGGATCAGAGGTTTATTTCCACGTAACAGATGTTTTTTGAAAGCCTAACATGATCCACACCATACAGAAGGCACTAGAGATACAAGAATGAATAAGACTTCAGTTAGAATTCCAACAGGATAATTTGGAAAACTAAATTAAATTATTATAATAATATGTGTATGATTCGATGGAAATGCTTTGTGATCTTTTTGGTTCATATAAAAAATGTCTCAGAAAACCTAAGAAAATTCAGAATAGTGAGGAGGGACTTACCTCACCAGATACTAAATACAAAGCCACCATATTCAAAACAGTATGGCATTGGCAAGCCTGCATACAAAATTTCAGCCAACAAACATGTGGGTGTGGGAGTTGGGGTGAAAAAAAAGAGAAAGGATTGAAAGTCTTTCTTCGGAGACTTTCTAGGAGTCACCAATACAAGCAGCCAAGCATCTAGCTTCCCTGTGACTCAAGGGGAAAAAAATTAACCAAAGAGATTCTGAATTCAGGGACCTGAGTTCATCAAAGGACAGGACCTAGACAACAAGTAAAAATAGGGGAATTTTATGAAAGTCTACTCTTTACATGGTGAGACATACAACCCTCACCTTTTCCTGCTCTGTGTCCAGAATGCAAGCAACCAAGTACACGCTGCCACCCATCAACAGAATTCTGAAGCAGGAAACTGGATGATACTTCTCTGGTAGGAAAAAACGACATATCCTGATACTAGATGGATGCCATGAAAAGGGCCATAGGCAGTCTCCCAGTGAAGCTCCTCCACTCAGACAGCCTCTTCTTATGCCTGGACAGAGAGCCCAGGATCACCAGACCCTGGCAGAAATCCTTCTCATAGAGGATATGTTCAGAAACAAACATGAGAAAATTTTGCCAGAAAAGTAGACAGAGCAATAATATCCTCAAGAGATAAGGTTTTCCAGCCAGAAAGCAAAAGTAAAATACTATTTAAAAGGCTCACCTTGAAAATAAGAAAGTTGTTAGAAATTAAAATTGATATCCAAAATAACATTATTAAAATTTTTTAATTAAAAGGAAATCTCCATAAATTAGAAGACAATGACAGTAAACTAGAAAACACATGTAAAAAAGTATAAAAATCTGGTGTGAATGCAAGGGGCCAAAATCCAAATAAGAATTTTATAAAGACAAAATAGAAAAATTCATGGGAAGGAAATTACTAATGGGAAAATTAAATAAGTTTCCCAGAACTGAAGGACATGAGGATATTCCAAGTGGTTAACATAGTGAATTTTAAAAGTCCACATCAAGGAACATTATGTGAAATTTCAGAACATCAAAGGTAAAAGTGGCCCATAAAAATCCCGTGGGTTAAAGAAATAGGTGGAGGGAGCCAGTGCATATAAAGAATTGGGACTCAGAATGGGTCAAATTTTTCAAAAGAACTCCTGGATGTCAAAATGACGGTGGGTCTCTTAAAGTTATGAGGGAAGCACAAAAATCAGTTGAATATCTATACACTAACATTAAAAAAGAAATCAATTTCATTTACAATAACAAAAAGGAATAAAAGACAAAAATAAACTTAACAAAGGAGGCAAATGACTTATACACTGAAAGCTACAAAACATTGCTGAAAGAAATTAAAGGAGACACAAAAATGGAAAAAAATGCCTTATTAATGGATTAGAAGACAATATCAGTAAGATGTCAATGCAACTCAGAAGGGTTTGACAGGCCTTAACCAGGTAGTTCAGTTGTAGAGCATCATCCTGATAAGCCAAGGTTGCAAGTTCAATCTCTGATCAGGGCACATATAAAAACCAACTAATAAGGCACAAAAAATCAATGTTCTCTCTCTCTCTCTCTCTCTCTCTCTCTCTCTCTCTCTCTCTCTCTCTCTTTCTCTCTCTTTCTCTCTCTCCCCCTCTCTTCCTCTTCTTCTCCCTCTTTCTCTCCCCTTTCTCTCTTTCTCTCAAATCAATAAATAAATTTAAGAAAAAATTTAAAGGATCTACAGATTCATTGCAATGTCAACCAAAATCCCAACAACATTTTTGCAAAAATCCATCCTAAAATTCATAAGGAATCTCAGGGGACCCTGAACGGCCAAACAATCTTGAAGAAGAACATAATTAAAGGGTCCACATGTCCTGATTTCAACCCATACTACAAAGCTATGCTAATCAAAATAGTGAGGCACTAACATAAAGACAGACATATAAACCAATGGAATAGAATAGATAGCTCAGAAGTCAACGCTAGCATATATGGTTAAGTGATTTTTGACAAGAATACCAAGACTATTCAATGGTTTTCAAAAATGATGCTGGGAAAACTAGATATCCACATGCAAAGAATGATGTTGGACCCTTACCTTACACTATGTACAAAAATGAACTCAAAATGGATCAAAGATCTAAGCAAAAGAGCTAAAACTATAAAACTCTTAGATGAAAACACAGGGGGAAAGCTTAATGACATTTTATTTGGGTAATTATTTCTTAGATATGATACCAAAAGTACAAACAACAAAAGGAAAAATAGATAAGTTGGACGTCATCAAAATGAAATTTTGTGCTTCAAAGAACACTATCAACAGAGTGAAAAGGCAACATAGAGAATGGGAGAAATTATTTGCAAATCATATATCTAATAAGGGGTTGATATCCAGAATATATAAAGAACTACAACTCAACAACAAAAACGAAGAACCCTATTTTAGGGCAAAAGACATAATGGACATTTCTCCGAAAAAGATATACACGTGGCCAGTAAGCACATCGAAGAATGCTCATCATCACCAATCCTCAGAGAACTGCAAATCAAACAGCAAAGAGATATCACTTCAGAACCATTAGGATGAATGTTATGAAATAAAATTTAAAAATTTAATCTAGAAAATAACAAGTGTTGGCAAGGGTATAGAGAAAGTGGGACCTTGTGTATTATTGGTAGGAAAGTGAAATGGTGCACTTGCTATGGAAAACAGTATGACGATTCCTCAAAAAATTAAACATGGGATTACCATGTGATCCAGTAATTCCCACTTGTAGGTATATACCCAAAGGAAGAGAAAGCAAGGGTTCGCGCAGATATTTGTACACCCATGTTCATGGCAGCAGTATTCACTATAAGCAAACAATCTAACTGTCCATCAACAAATGAATGGATAAGCAGGATATATATATATAGTATAGTCATATAATGGAATACTATTCAGCAATAAAAGGAATAAACTAATATTACTTGCAACAATATGAATGATCTTCAAAAAATTGTGCTAAATTAAAGGAACCAAGCACAAATGAGTAAATATTATGTGATCTCATGTGAATGATATTTCTAAATAGGGCAAATCTATAGAAACAGAAAGTATGTGAATGTTTGCCTGGGACTAGGGGTGGGAATGAAGATTGACATTAAATGGGCACTAGGAGACTTGGGGGAGATGGAAATGTTCTAAATCTGGATGGTAGTGATGCTTACACCGCTATATAAATTTACTCAATTAATCAAACTGTACACTTAAAATGGGTGAATTTTATGATATGGAAACTATACCTCAATAAATCTGAATATTTTTTAAAAAGTAGTGTCGGTTACTATTCCCAACACTCACTGTATTATCCAAAGAGCTCTATCCTGAAATCCTGATCATGAGCAGGGAAGGGTTACATGGATAAGGCAGACAAAATGAAAAATTGTTTTGCAAATGATATATCTTTTTTGCAAATCAGTTGTCCCCTGAAGTACTTTATGACACCAAAAGAAAGAATTGCAGGCTTTGGGAGTAGTTCTGTCACAATCCAAGAGGAGGTAGGCCTGGATGGAGCCAGGCTTCCCCTTCCTGCACTGGGAAAATCAGGCAGCGG
>PVJC01006021.1:0-27310 GCA_004026665.1 Murina feae | reverse complement strand
AAACCCATTTGTATGTGTAGCATGAAGTATAAAGCTTCATCACAATAATATTATTATATCTTTTTAATTACAAGGAAATGATAAGAAGGCAATATTCTCAAAGGCTATTCTTGATAGGTTGTTAATTTTTAACTAGGCAATGAATGTTACTTAAAGAAAAAAGAAACTTCTCTTTTTCCATGGGTTTGCCCACATGCAAATTGGCAGAGAAATTCTCTCTATCTGTAAAGACAAATGTTGAACTTAAGTTTGTGTAAAAAATAATTCCAATGTAAGTAAGGTTTTTTAAAGGATAAAAAACAGTCTAGAATATTAATTTCAAAGTTTGCACTATATTGAAAGGATTGACATATTAGAAAACAAGTGAAAAAGACATTTACTGGCTTAAAACAAAGCTTTTACCAGTGTCATTAGTTTGGGAATCAGTGTCCTTTAACACAACCAGAGCCGTGTGCTTGCTGTCTTTGTTGTTCAGTGCACAGATGAAGACGGTCAAGAAGGCAGAAATCAACTCTGAGAGGAGGAAAAACCTGCAGAACACAGGTCCCCAAAGATAACTGTTTTACCTGTATTACCAGCGTGGCCAGTTCCAGCCAATTCCATAATCAGATTAGCCAAATATTTATGGAATTTTTCCTTTCCCATTATGGTTTGAAGATATGACAAATGATGTGAGTAGTTTGTATGGAAAAGTTGATGGAAGGCCAATGTAGGAGCTACGTTGGACACTGCCACTTTAGGCTGGCAACCTATGTGTGTACCCGCTTATGCATGTGTAAGATATGGAGGATAATTCCTACCACTCAGGACTGTCTTCATAAGTAAATGATGTAACGTCTGATAAAGCACTTGTCACAAAGAGGCCACCCAGTAAATGATGAATCATTTCCCCTTTCATTCCACATTTCACCCACTATCTACCATCCTGCCCACTCTCTCTCTCTCTCTCTCTCTCTCTCTCTCACACACACACACACACACACACACACACACACACACACACACACACTACAGGTCTTATTCTGAGAAGCTTTGCTGACATTTTCCATGAGAAAATTAAAAGAAACCATTTTCAAGAAAAAACAAAGCCCAACTGCACACAAGATTAAGACTGTAAAGGGCAGTTCTGCTCCGAGGGAAGAAGAGCTGGTTCCTGGAAGCAGCCAAGAGACACCTTATTCCGCTGCCCTCCCCTGATCTGACAGGAATAGGATTAGAGGATGCCAGAGCACCCAAATCTGGCTAGGAATCTGCTGAGTGAAAGGCAAGTCTGGTGGACTTGACTGATGATGAGGTCAAGGTTGCATATTCAAGCCCCATAAGGAGATTTATCCTGGCAACAATCTCCCTCCTGGCCCTCACCCACCATTGGATGTTTCTCATTGAATGGAAGAGCTATGTCTGGGGAGTGGGAATTGTAAAGGCTAAATGCAATCTGTTCCCATTATCAGGAAAGGGTAGGGGGACTCAAAACATTGGTAGCATGAACAGTGAGGATAGAGGTGCTTTTTCAATGTCTGAGGCGGGGCGGGGGGGTACAAAGAAGCAGGGCTCCGGAGTATAGAGAGCTACATTACTTAGATGAAACATGCAGCTGCTATAACAGAAGTCAAAATAATAGTGGTTCAACCATAATAGTTTATTTCTCTCACACATAAGAGTCAACATGTAAATAAGTCAGCCCAGGGTTCCAGTGCCAGGAAGAGAAGTCCCCATGATTTCTGGCTGTAAAAACCAGCAAGGAGAAAGGGGGTTGGAGGAGGTAGAAGAAGGTATAGGGGGATAAATGGTGATGGAAGGAGATGACTTGAGGTAGTGTACACACAATACAATATACAGACAATTGTACACCTGAAAGCTATATAATTTTATTAACTGTCACCCCCTACATTCAATAAAAAGGGGGAAAACAGCAGGGATTGTGGCTGAGTGAGACAGAAGGTTCTGGAGACCCAGGCAGTACCATGGATGTGAGGCACTGCCTTCCATGTTAAAGGTAAGTTGCCCCTGCTGGAGAAGATGCTAAATGGGACAGCAGACTATCCTTAACAGATGTCAGAGAGTGCACCCACCCAGCAGAGCTGACCAGAGACTTCTGAACAAAGAATAAATGCATCCATCCACTATGTCCCCCACCGCTAATAGATTGTCCACTCTTGTTCTCACTCCAACTTGGGACCATGCAAGAAGGCACCAAACAACTCATGGTTGGTTGAGTCAGAAAAGGCAGCCTCCTCGTAGAGCTAGGAAACAAACTTTCTCACTCCAGTTATGCTCCCACCACTGCTGTCAAACACAACATGAGTTGGAAGATGAGCAGCCACCCCATGCAACAGGCTGGATACAAGGCCTTTATTAAAGGGTGAGAGAAACTGCCCACTCTTCAATGTCATCAACTGTTCAATTCTACACCACAAATCTGACTAATCCCCAAATATATTTCATCGCACATTAGTCTTCCTTATTTCATAACCCATGTCGATTTCCAAATTTCTTTCCTGATGCATTTAATTTCAACTCATAAGACACATTGGCTAGGGTGACCAACTCATCCTAGTTTGTCCAGAACCTTTGTGGTTTGGGCACTGAAACTCATGCATCCCGAAAAAACCCCTTTGTCTCAGACAAACCAGGACAGTTAATGAAACTCTAATGACATCTAAGCTGCATCATCCTCTGCTGACATTTGCGTGTTTAAACCAAGAAGATGAAAAGCACTGGAAAAAAATTTAAATAGCAGTTGTAGTTCTGGAAAGTTCAAGTAGGGTCCAGCATTACAGTTCAGCAAGATGTTCATGGATATTTAGGTGTGGCCAAACCAGGTTCCCTGGTTTTCACAGCAGTTTTAGTGTGGAAAGGAATGGCTGTGGGTCGGCGCCCTCTTTTCCAGGTTCCCTGAAACATGAGCCCAGAAAATATTTCAGATGAGTTGCCAAAGGAGAACAGGGGTCCGGGCAGCGGTTCTCAAACCACAGTGCACTTAAGAATAACCTGAAGACCTTGTTTAAAAATATGCTTTTCTGAGTCCTATCCCCAAAAAGTTTAGCTTGGGAGAGTCCAAAAGGCAGTCTTTTTAGCAAGAACCCTGGGTGAGCCTGATGCATGTGATTGGTGGACCACACTTTCAAAACCTCTGGCATAGAGAGAAAGCTGCAAAGGGGTTTACTTACCTCCCAAAGTCAGTAAAGAAGAACCGTGAATAAACGCTTCGTCTTAGGACTGCTGTTATCTAAAAAGCACTTTTTTGTAAATCTTGAGATTGTTGGAGGACATAAAGCAAAGTATATCTAAGTTCATTGAGATAACTGTGCTCTACATAACACATGTGCAATGCAGTAAATAGATCTATATAGCTATAATGTATACATAGATAACGGCGTAACTGAGATAATAGCCATTAAAATGACAGCATATAACAGGCACTCGCTAAGTGTTTATTCATATGTATGCCATGGTAGTGTGTTTAACATATGTATATTAACAAATCAGTAGTCCTGACTTAACCATATTAAATCTGAGATGGCCATAAAATAGTCCAATAAAGATGACAAGCAGGCAGTTGGATCTAGGGGCCTGCAGTTCTGCGATTTGGTCAGGGGTTAGGCTAGAGGTACAGATTTAGGGAATTATCTTCATAAAGCCTCCAGGGCTTCACTAAAAACATAAGCCCCAGGGTCTGTTGGTTCAATGCCAAATCAAGGTCAGAGGTCCCATAGCCTCACAAGCATGAGCAGGCTCCCTACAGGAAACCAGAAACCATTAGAGCTTGGACTATCCCTAAACAGAAATCAGAATATTTGTTCATCAGTTCAGGATAAAGCTCAAAGGCCATATGTGGAAATTCTTTGCCTCTTGAGGTAAAAACCCTAATTCAGTATCTCTCAGTACAGAAATTCTTAAGCCCCAGGCAGAGGCAAACATGAAATTGTCCCCATGGGCAGGGCCCCACACCCAATGCACACAGTAAAAAAAAAAAAAAAAAAAAAATATGCCCACAGCCAACATCCCCAAGGAAAGAGGCACTCAGGCCAAAATCACAAAATATATGAGAAAGGCAAAACTATAGCAGGCAATCTACAAACACCACACCACCAACCCCCATCCCAAAAAGAGAAAGCAGTCACATCTGCAGAGCTCGAGATAATAGAGCCATCCCAAAGGGACTTTGAAATTGGTTCGGTTGGAAATAGAAAATCATTAAAAGGTTTTAAGAAAAAGATGGACATGCTGGAAGTGGTGTTTTAGGATAAAGTGGCAAAGACATGCAGAATTCAATGAAGAAGGGTCAGATTGGAGGCCAAAGAGTAGCTAAGAGGCTTCACATTCACACACTGTACCTACAAATAGTGTTCTCTCCTCTTCTGAGCTCCCCTAAAATTTAATTGGCACAACTCTTATGATCTTATGACCTCAACACTTTATTTTGTGTTTTATTGCTGCTTTCATATATATAAATCATGTAAAGAAACTTGCTGAGCTCAAGACTCCTAGCAGTGTGTGTGTGTGTGTGTGCCTTTCTGTCTTCCACACAGCATTCCGGGCACATGGGAGATATTTCATAGATAGACAGTCAAACAAATGAACAAATGTAGGAAACTGATCAGAACCTTGCTCTGTGGACCTCTGACTTGAACTGGAGCACAAAACCAAGCTGATGGCGCATCATTAGTCCATCTCCTAGGACCTGATAGCCTCCCTAATATGGTTCTCTTCTTCTTGGCCTAGGTGTGCATCATCTGTCAATGCATCTGAAAGGTAGTTGAATTCAGTGACAACTTTAAACCCTGTAGCACTGATGAAAATCTTTTGCTCTGTGTAGATTTCCCTGGTGTAGACTGCTATGTAACCTATCTTCCTCTTCAACCTGATTGTGAGTCTATAGGCAGTTGACTATCCGTTAGAGTAGGCCTTGCCCTAAATCTGACTACCCACAGTTGGTTAGAACTGTTCCCTTCCTTCTTGGAGGAAAAAGCCCAAATGTAATGACCATACCCTGAAAGAAAACAGTAACTTAAGAACTTGTGCAGGAGCACAAACTTGCCATGCCAAACAGCATAGAAGCAAAGATTTCAGGACCTCTTAAGAGGCCGAGAGCCATATTCATCTCCATAACCTTCTTACATGATGATGGTGATGATAATGACAGTGATGGCAATGACACAAAGGTATATTTTCTTGAACAACTAATACTGGCATCTTTAATATAATCTGACACATAATCCTCAAAGAGGGCCTCACATGCCCATTTACAGGTAAGAAATTTGAAGATGAAATTTGAAGATGAAAAAGTCAGCCTTGATAAAAATCTAGTAGCTGTCAAAGCCAGGTCAGTCTGAATGTTGTTTGTGTTACTTTCACTTCTCCCCACCACTGTCATTGCATATGCTTATAAAACAGCCAGTAGCAATCAGCCACTTTGAATCATTGTCTAAAGAACTTGCGATGATGGACATGGGTTTTGCAGCTAGAATTGTGTCCCAAGAGACTGGAAGCATTCATAGGCACTAGCTTCCTGAATTTTTATTCTAATCTCACTCATGGCTTCTTCAAGAGAATGACTAAATAAATCTTCTCTTATCATGCTGCCTCCATTTCACTTCATAGAGAACAAACTGATCCATTCCAGTTCATGATTTTTATGTCCCCAATGGAAAGTCACATACCCACACATGGCCAAAGCAACTGTAAATAAATAGCTCTGGAATTTTAATGAGATTCTTTGGGGTTACAGAGTAAGGCCATAATTGAGAAATAGTATTCATAGAACATTTTAGTTCTTACATCATTGAAATGGTCCATTTCCAGTGTGATCCAAATACATTGTACTGGCTTGCTCTCCAGGCTCAGAATAACTGAATTAATTTTTTAAATGTTTTCAAGAAGCTTAAATAAGTGATTTTTTTCAAGGTTGGACAAACCATATGACCATCAATAAGACAATGGGAGAAATAAACTGTTGTCCATTCACATTGTGAAATATTATAAATTAATGGAAATAAATAAATTACAGCTACTGTAACAACATGAATGAATCTTATAAACAATTACCTAACATGCTGAGAAATAGGATCAAATGGTTCAAAATCAAGAGGAAAAAAGATAATAGAAAAAAAAACAATAATGCAGATATTGAAGTTATCAATAGGGACTTTAAAAGAACTATTATTAATGTGCTCAATAAAATAAAGGAAATGACAGAATTTTACCAAAGAACTGGAATTTGTTAAGGGAAGAGTCAAATGAAAAATCTTAGGTCTAAAACAATAAAATTACTGAAATTAAGAATTAGATATAGGGCTTCAAAAGCAGATTACTTGTTACCAAAGAGAGGATAGTAAAGCACAGAAGAAAAGCATGAAAATGGTGAGGAAAAGAGCATAAGAGATCTAGAGACATGGTAAAAACATCCAATGTATTTGTAATTGGGCTCCCAGATGGAGAAGAGAGAGATAATCAGATAGAAGTGATTTTTAAAAATATATACTTGTTGAGAATTTTCCAAAAATGATGAAAGACATCAAGCCACAGAATAAATGATTTCTACAAACCTCAAGCAAGATAACAACAACAACAACAAAAAGATCACATCTAGATAATTACAGAAACACTGCTGAAAACCAAAGAAAAAAATCTTCAAAGCAGCCAGAGTGGGGGAAACCCCACATCATTTTCAAGAGAGCAACAGTCAAACTGACAGCTAAACAACAGAAAAAAATAGAAACCAAAAGACAGGTAAGAAAACTTTTAAGTGCTGAAAGAAAGTAATTGTCAACCTAACGTGCTATACTCAGTGAAAATATCTTCAAAAAGTGAAGACATAATAAAGACATTGTCAGGCAAAAAAAAAAAAAAAACTAAGAGAACTTATCACTAGCATAATCTTGATTAAAAACACACACACACACACACACACACACACACTAAAAGGATTTTTTTCAGGTACAAAGTAAATAATTCCAGATGGAAACACAGTAATGCAAAGGAATAAAAACACCAGAAAGGTAAAAATTATGAATAAATCTAAATTACTATTTACTGTATAAAGCAATAATACTGTTTTAAGAGGTTCAAAATATAAAGAGGTTAAATATATTTTAATGACAGCACAAAAGACAAAAGGAAAATAAATGCAGTTAATGTGTTATCAGTTTCCTCCATTGTCTAGAATGTGATATTAACACTCATTTAAGGTCACTTATAATAAAATAATGATGCAGTTTGCAATCTCTAAAGTAATCACTAAAGAATATTATAAGATTGTACAAATAACAAGCTAATAGAGTAGGGAAATTGAATAATTTTTAAAATGCATCAAAGTTAACCAAAAACATATGCAACAAATAAAAAGTAAACAGTAAGACCATGAGCTTGAACCATCATCAATAATTACTTTAAATATAAATGGAACAAAGTCTCCAGTTAAAAGACAAAGATTGTGAGACTGTATTTAAAAAGTAAATCCAATTATATGCTACTTCCAAGCAACAAACCTTAAACATAAGGATACAGAAAGAAAAGCTGTGTGGCAGTTTTAAAACATAGCCACAAATTCTGTGGCACTCCTCTTATTAAGAGATTAGGGGCCCGGTGCACAAAAATGTGTGCACTCAGGAGGTCCCTCAGCCCGGCCTGTGTCCTCTCACAGTCTGGGACCCCTCTAGGGAGGTCCACCTGCTGGCGTGCCTGGTCAGCCTGGGTGAGGGGCTGATGGCTGTTTGCAGGCTGGCCAAGCCCCTCGGTGTAGACCCTCATCCCATTGGGGTGTGGCCAGCTTGGGTGCAGGCAAGAGGGCCATTTTCAGACTTTCAGGCTGCCCATAGTCCCTTCAGGTTTTGGGTCCCTACTGGGGTACCTGGCCAGCCTGGGTAAGGGGCTGATGGCTGTTTGCAGGCTGGCCAAGTCCCCCAGTGGGGTCCCTCACCCCATTGGGGTGTGGCCAGCTTGGGTGCGGGCCTGAGGGCTGTTTTCAGGCTTTCAGGCTGCTCACAGCTCCCATTGACCCAATGTCCCAGCAAGGCTGGCTGGAAGCAGGTTTCTGGGGTTTATTTATCTTCTATAATTGATACTGTTCCTTTAAGCCGAGGCCTAGGCAGGTAACAAAGCCTCCTGTTGGCTTCAGCTCTGTGGCTTCTATAATTGAAAGAATGTTGCCTTAGTAGACTCTAGGCAGGCAGTTTCCTCCATCACTGGTGCAACGAAAGGCTGCTGTTTGCTTCAGCTCCGAGGCTTCTATAATTGAGACAATGTTGCAAGTATATTGCCTGGAGTCAGGAGAAGCCCAGCCAGCTGGCAGACAGTTTACTTATGGTGCAACGGAAGCTGCCTGTTTACTCTAGCTCCATGACTGCCGGCCTCCATCTTGGCTGGGTTAATTTGCATACAGCCGCTCTGATTGGCTGATGGGTGTGGCTTAGGCATCCCGAATAAACGGTCAATTTTAATATTGCTCTTTTATTAGATTAGATGAGGGTTTATCTCCCGGACCCAACCTAGACATGCTTGTGACTCCTTCAACCAATACTAGTAGAGTATGATAGAAGTAATACTGTGTGATTTTTGAAGTTAGATCATAGGCTATGCGACTTATACCTTGTTCAGTAAAACATTCAACCTTGGATCTCTGAGCCACTTTGTAAGAAGTCTGACTACCTTGAGTCTGCCATACTTTAAAAAAGCCCAAGCTTCATGGAAAGGCCATGGGCAGGCACTCTAGTCAACAGTCCTAGCTGAGCCGTCTCATTATCCTGGTCAGGTACCAGGCATGTGAGCAAAAAAGTCCCCAGGTGATTCCAGCCCTCAACCATTTAAATCTTTTTAGCCAAGACACTAGACATCATAGAGCAGAGATAGGCCATCCCGATTATTCTCTGTCTAAATTCCTGACCCACAAAACATGACTGTGATGAAATGGTCGTGATTTATACCACTAAGTTTTTGGGATGATTTGTTATAAGCAACAGATAACTGGAAAACGTTGAAACTACAAGAATGGATGGAAAAAGATACACAAGCAAACATTAACCAAAAGAAACATGGTGTATCTAAACAAGTATCAGACAAAGTAAACTTTAAAGCAAGCAGTTTTACTGAGTTATATTTTCTAAAGGTGAAAGGGTTGGCTCAACAGAAAAATATAACAATTCTAAATTTGTACACACATAGGGAAGAGTCAAGTGAAAATCTTGGGTCTAAAACAATAAAATTACTGAAATTAAGAATTAGATATATGACTTCAAAAGCAGATTACTTGTTACCAAAGAGAGGATCATAAAGCACAGAAGAAAAGCATGAAAAATGGTGAGAAAAAGAGCATAAGAGATCTAGGGACATGGTAAAAACATACAACATATTTGTAATGTAGCATAGATTCAAAATATATAAAGTAAAAACTGACCAAACTAAGGGAGGAAAAATATAGATCCACAAGTATAGTCTGAGATTTTTAACATATCTCTCTAAGGATATTTTTAAACTGACATCATTCAAAGTATATGCTCTGATAACAGCGAAATGGATCAAGACATCCAAAACAGAAAGATAAACAGAAAATCCCTAGACTATTAGAAAATTAAGAAATATACTTTTCTAAACAAGTCATAGGTCAAAGTAAAAAGAAAATTACATTAAAATATCAAGCTTCTGACCAACAACAAAAAAAGCCCATGAATAAAGACAAAAAAAAAAAAAAACAAGTCGCCGAATGGGAGGAGATATTTGCAATACATGTGGAAATAATATGAACTGAATGGCAACAAAAATAACACATGAAAAATTACTGGATGACAAAAAGAAATAGCTAGGATGGTTTTTAAAAAATTAACAACATCAAGTGTTGGCAAGATCATGGAGCAGCTAAAACTTTCACACACCACTGGTAGATACATAAATAGGTGTAACAACTTTGGAAAACTGTTTTTGAACTACCCATATAACATGTGCATACCATGACATTCCTATTATACCCAACAGATATGACTGCGTACATGCACAAAAAGACATGTACAGGAAAATTCATGGCAACTTTATTGACACGAGTCAAATGGGGACACAATATAAATGTACATTAACAGTAGAAGGAATAAATAAATTGTGTTATTTATACAGACAATGGGATACCAATCAACCATGAAAAAAATGACTACTAATTCACTTAACACCAGGGTGAATCTCACAAATATAATGCTGACTGAAAGAAGGCAGACACAAGAATACACACTTAATAATTCCAAAACTAAGCTATGCTAATAAAAGTCAGAACAATGGTTTCCCTGCAGTGGGAGTGGAGGAAGAGTTGACTGGGAAGGGGTGTGAGGGAAGCTTCTGGAATATTAATATCACAGATCTTAATCCATATGCGGTTGCATAAGTATATACTTTATAAAAATTAATCAAGCTGCACACTTAAGATTTGTGCATTTCACTGGTATACATGTTATGCTTTAATTCAAGAATGTTTTTTAAAAGCATAAACACAAGATTCAGAAGTGGTCATTCCTGGAGGAGAGGCCAGGAGGTGGGAAGGAAGCACAGAGACGCCTTAAATGTACATGTGTGATACATATAGTACATGCACTCTTTTTTGCATGTATCAAGTGTTACATTATAACATTAAATGTTAATAACACTTTAGTAAAAACACATTTTTCAAATATTTAAACCCCATGTGCTGAACTTGGAAAGAATGTTAAAGTAAAATTAATATAAATGACTTTCAGTGATATTTAAATACAGGAAGACAATTGCATTAATGTAATGTGTACCTTCAAGAGACCACTTTGGATGAGGTAGAACAATAATAATGACAGACATTGTTAAGGATACACTGTCTGTTGGGCACTCTTGTGAATAGTTTACATGCCTTTAATTGTCATATAACCCTATGAGGCCGGTGCCATTATCACCCCAATTTAACAGATGGGGAAACACACACAGGGAGTTCAAGTGATTTGCCTGTGGCCTCACAGCAGGCAAGCAGGAGGGGCAGCATTTGAGGCTGGTTTTGAATTGCAGTCTGATTTCAGAGCAGACTTACTTAACCTCTGCACTACTCTGCCTCTTGTGAGAGGCACATCTATGATTTCTGGAAATTCTCAACCATTGCCGACTCCTGACAAGGCCTGAAACGGAGTTCCAGAGTTATAACACCTGCCTCATAGAGAGGAGTGTTGAGATGTAATTATAATGACAGTGAATCCCATTGTCATTACCACCAGTAACAATAACAAGAAACATTAAGCCCATACTGTACTATATAACAGAGTAGATTAAAAAGTTGCCATGATTGAACAGGTAACATGTTTCTCAATTCCAGACCTTCACTAAGAAAGAAGCAACCTCAATAAATTATCTTTTCTCTCTGAACTCTCTCCAGTCGTTTTCCAGTTTATAACATCTACTACTTTAAACAATGCATTCCATTTATTAATGACTTGTGTCTTATCTCTCCCCCAGGAGGATAGGATTTGTTTCCAATCCTTCCTTGCCTCCTTGCCATGCACATTACTTGGACACAGTAGGTGCTTAGCAAATATCTGTGTACTGAGTATATACATGACATAAAAAAAAAATATGAGGTCAAAAACCCCAGTTCTTTGTAGAATTTTCCACATATCCCTTAACCTTGCCTATCATATCCCCAGGACTTAGGAAAAGGCCTGTGAGTTGGCCCAACTAGCGTGGCTCAGTGGTTGAGCATCAACCTATGAACCAGGAGGTCCCAGTTCGATTCCCAGTCAGGACACATGACCAGGTGTGGGCTCCATCCCCAGTAGGGGGCATGCATGAGGCAGTCAATCAATGATTCTCTATCATCATTGATGTTTCTCTCTCTCTCTCTCTCTCTCTCTCTCTCTCTCTCTCTCTCTCTCTCTCTTCCTCTCTGAAATCAATAAAAATATTTTTAAAGGCCTGTGAGTTGTAAATACTAAATATCTGTAAGTTGATGAATACAAAACACCAAATTTTGGTTGAATGAATGAAATATGAAGGACAGATAATTCTCCCGCATTGTAAAGTATCTGTATACCATCCAACTCTTTGAAAGGCCTTGCTGTGTGGGATGAGTCAACACATCTATCATGTCCATCAGAGGACTAAGGAATGCCTGCTGCACTACTGGGCCTTGATGATGGACTGAATGAGTCTACAAGAGAGTGATGGCAATTGGTTAGAGAGAAAACCCTGAAGTGGCCCAAGCATGTAGCAGTGACGGTGGTAGCCTATCTTCAGGATTTGCAGTGAGTAGCTCTTATCTATAATAATAAAAGTGTAATATGCTAATTAGACCAGATGTCCTTCGGGTCGACCTTCCAGATGAAGCTGGGGCTATGAGAGATGCCCGGGTCCCAGGTGCCAGAGGGAAGCCAGTGCCAGCAGCTGGGGAAAAGAAGGCCTACTCTTACACGAATTGCTTGCATTGGGCCTCTAGTCAAGTATAAAAGTCTCAAGTATCTTTGAGAATTTTCTTTTTTGTCCAAATTTATTGAGATATAATTGACATATAACATTGTACAATATATGGCAGACGTGTTGATTTGATACATTTGCATATTATAAGATGATTATCACCTTAGGTTAGCCAACTCCTCCATCTTGTCACATAATTATCATAATTATTTTTTTTAAATAGAAAATTTAAGATTCCTTAGCAACTTTCAAGTAGAGAATACAGCATTGTTAACTATAATCACCCTGTTATACATTATAACCTTAGAACTTATTCATCTTATAACTAGTAGTCTATATTCTAACCAACACCTCCCACTTTTCCCTCCTTCTCAACTCCTGGTAACCACCGTTCTGAGTTCAGCTGTTTTAGACTTCCCATATAAGTGATAACATAGAATATTGTCTTTCTCTGTCCGACTCATTTCACTTAGCACAATGCCCTCAAGTTCCATCCATATTGTCACAAAAGGCAGGATTCCCTTCTTTCTCAAAGCTGATTTGATTGATTGATTGATTGATTGATTGATTGATTGATTGACTGATAGCACATCTTAGTCATTCATCTGTTGATGAACACTTAGGTTGCTTCCTTATCTTCACTGTTGTGAATAAGGCTGTAATGAATGGCAGTAGAGCTATCTCTTCAAGATTCTGTTTTCAGCCCTGACTGGTTTGGCTCAGAGGATAGAGCATTGGCCTACAATCTGAAGGGTCCCGGGTTCGATTCAGATCAAAGGCATGTACCTTGGTTTGGGGCACATTCCCAGTGGGGTTGTGCAGGAGGCAGCTGATTGATGTTTCTCATCGATGTTTCTAACTCTCTATCCCTCTCCCTTCCTCTCTGTGAAAAAATCAATAAAATATATTTTTAAAAAGATCTTGTTTTAATTTATTTTGGATATATTCCCACATGTGGAATTGCTGGATCATATCATAGTTCTATTTTTAATTGCTGAGGAATCTCCATGCTGTTTTCCATATTACTTGTACCAGTTTACAAAACTACCATCAGTGTACAGGGTTCCCTTTTCTCCACATCCTCAATAATACTTGTTATCTCTTGTCTTTTTATGATGGCCATTATAACTTAGGGCGTGAGGTAATATCTCATGGTGGTTTTGATTTGCATTTCCTTTGATTTGTAATGTTGAGCACCTTTTTGTGTACCTGTTGGCCATTTGTGGGTCTTCTCTGGAAAATTATCTGTTCAGTTCCTCTGCCCACTGTTTAATCAGATTATTTGATTTTTTTTTTTTTTGCTATTGAGTTACATGAATTCTATATATTTGGATCTTAACCCCTTATCAAATATAAGATTTGCAAAATTTTTCTCTCATTCTATAGGTTGCCTTTTCATTTTTATTGGTGGTTTCCTTTGCTGCGCAGAAACTTTTTAGTTTGACATAGTACCACTTGTTCGTTTTTGTTTTGGGTGTCAGATCTAAAGATTCATTGCCAAGACTGATGTCAAGGAGCTTACCACCATGTTTTCTTCTAGGGGACGTACTCTTTCAAGTCATACATTCACGCCTTTCATCCATTTTGAGCTGACTTCTGTGTATGGCGTAAGATGGAGGTCCAGTTTCATTCTTTTAGAATCTTCTTTCTTTCTCTAATAAGAAGTTACCACAGGCTTCCAGTCTGGGAGTCAAATCCCTTACTGGGGTGAGGGGAAGAAGTTCCCTTCCTTAGTTTCCCCGCTCTGCTCCCATCTCTTGTTTTCTTTTGGGAATTAGTCCTCTAGCTATTAGGGAGACATGTGAAGGCCCTTTTTAAACATCACGAGTCAGAGTGAGCTATGCCTTGGGGCACCTCTGGAACCACCATTTGGGAAAAGAGTGTTCCTTCTTGACCTTAAAAAGCATGGCTTGTTCTTCCAAGCTGGTTGCTGGACCTCCTTCCTCTCTCTTCCCCGCCCTTCACCTCCTACCCAGCCCGCGCTTCAGGCCCCGAATGCAGCTCTCTCCCTACTCTGCTTTTCTTTTTTCGTCTGCAGTGGGTGAGAGCCAGAGCTTGATCGCAAGAACAGAAAGAACCTACAAAGCAACCCACAGAGCGAGGAGGAAAGCCCTGGAACACAGTGTTTCTGGAGGATGTGCTCAGCGGAGTATGAGAACCTGACCCTCCAGTCCCATCTGTCTGTTCATAGCTTTTCATTGCGGATAATCAAGTTCCGGCCATCACGCATTTTGATGTCCAATGCAGCACATGCTTAGCAAAGCCCTGAGCTTCTAGGTCTCTCCCTCACTCCCCATTCTCTCGGCTAAGTGATATTTGGGGACTGCGGTGGGGACGGGAGGAAAGCTGAGGAAACAGCGGCATAACCTTGATCGCTCTCTGACTCTGAGAAAGTTCATCCACACACCTGCTTGTCTTCTAGAAGCATACCATTCTGGGTGAGTTTTTATGGCACCTGTCCACCACTTTGGGGTTCCTCTTCCAGTTACTTCGACTGAGGTCTCTTTCTCAGGCTCACTCTCCACCGCTTGTCTCTCTGTTTCTAGCTCTTGTGTCTCTGTCCAGCCACAGACCTCTTCCCATCACTGTGTCTCTCTCTATATGTGCTTTCTGTCTCTGTCCCGGGTGCCTCCTGCATCCTCCCAAGAGCTCTGAGAACTCTGGGAAATGGGAAATGCCTGAGTGCACCCGCCCTGCTCGCTGCGCCAGCGCTTTCATCCCGATCCAGGTGGCTGCAATCCAGTACAGGATTTACGGTGCCCTGACCCTGAGCCGTCAAGAAGGAACAGCCAGATTAATGGGGTGGGCGGGCTGGGGTAATAATCGTTTGTTTGATGTGACAAGCCTGATAGGCGTTGATTTACTTACAGACTGATGGGCTTTTAATTGAGCACCTCCATCCCAGTCACTTCAAAGGCAGGGGAAGTTGACAAGGGGCCCCTTTCAGGAGGGTTCCCGGTGACTGACAGCCCCCCTCCACGGACGCTTTCCTCGGCTCAGGATTGGACCTGGCGGCCTTTACCAGGCCCTCTGGCAAAGTAACACATTTTCTGTGTAACTCAGAAATGGCCTTTGTCTGCAGCCAAGGAGGACAGGCCCTGCTCAGAACTGCACACCCCCCAGCCCCCACTTCGGTCTCCCAGGAGAGAGGAATAGGATGCTGAGATGCTGGGACTGGTCTGGGAGGGGACCAGGGGACTGCGGGCTGGGATTCCGGCCTTCTGTGTGCAAAGGGCTACTTTGTTCTTACCCTCTGTTGCTGGTCCCCCTCTTGTCCACCTCATTTCTTCTCCTCGATTCCTCTCTCATTTTAAACCCTTCCCAGGTCTTGGGCCTCTTCCTACTCCTCCTCTTTCCCCTCCCACTTCCTCCTTCCTTCTCCCTCTCAGGAAAGGCCAACAAAGGTGGAGTCAGCTTCTGCTGTCCCTGAAGTGGCCGGGGAACACCCCGTCTCCTCCAGGACAGCCCCCTTTCCCTCTGGGCTGCGGGCTGGGAGGCCTTCTGATCAGGGCACACTTGGACTTGGTGGACCCTTCCCTCCTGGAGGCCACACTACAATGAACAAGGTCACCGCCCTTTGTGAACAAGGCCAGTGGGACTTCCATTCCATTCTTGTTTGGTCTAGAAGAGGCTGTAATGATATAGGTTTAGTCTGTTTGATATTTTAGAAATATTCTTTATTAGGGGAGTTCTGTCAGGGTCGATTTGCTTTGGTTGTACTTGGTTGTTTTGTTTGGTTTTAAGTCCTGCCATATTGGCTGCTGAACTTCCCTTATTCATGTGAGAAGACACACCCAAAATTTTCTCAGCTCACTGGCTGGGCTGGGGTCAAAGGAGAGGGGGCAATGAGTAATGAAAGCTCAGACCCCCTCCCAACCCATGGGACAGAGGCCCCATGCTTCCTCGATGGTCAGGGGCCAGAAGCTCTCGTGATTGCCCCAGACGGTGGGCAAGCCCTGTTCCCTGTGTGTTTTCCTTCTCTCCCTGTACTAACTTGTCCAAGCTCACAGAGCCAGGAGGTAATGAAAGATCAAGTGTCTGGATAGAAAGGCAGAAATAATAACTCTCATTTGCATAGCATTGTTTAGTTTGGAAAGTACTTTCACATGTATTAGCGTAATTGATCTTTCGACAACTATGTGAGGTAATATGTGTGATGTCATTATGCCCATTAGACAGATGATAAAATTGAGACCAAAGATAATGTGCTCCTAAGAGGCAAAATCAGGTCTCTAACTCCGGTTTCTCTCACCAAGTCTGTTCCTTCCTCCATGGCACCTCCCAGCCTCCCAAAGGCTATGGGCTCATCCCTTTTGAAGCTGCATTTTCTTCCCCAAAAGGTGGTTCAATCCTGTTTCCCTTCCCTGTTTTCTCCTTTTCAGGTTCTCCCCTGGCTCCCCACCCTCCTGTTTGCATCTCCAGTCCTAGCCTTGGGAGGCCAAACCTCTCCCTTCATCTCTGTTCCAAAAGGCATTTCCAAACCTTTCCTGAGAGCGTTATGCTCCCTTAAGATCTGCTGTCCCCCTGGCCGGTATGCTCAGTGGTTGAGCTTCCTCCTATGATCCAGGAGGTCACAGTTCAATTTCTAGTCAGGGCACATGCTGGCTTGCAGGCTCAATCCCCAGTAGGGGACATGCAGAGGTAACCGATCAATGATTCTCTCTCATCACTGATGTTTCTATCTCTCTCTCCCTCTCCCTCCCTCTCTGAGGTCAATAAAAATATATCTTTTTTTAAAAAGATCTGCTGTCCCAGCTCTCACCTGGTGTCTACACACAAAGTGGCCATAAGTACAGCACCCATGCTTGGCCCTCTGCTGTCGGGATGCATCCACAAAGGTTGTCCATCGCCATCATTTGAAGATCTACCAACAGACTCCTCTCAGAACCCAGAAAACGGGTGTCTCGCTTGACCTGCTAAGGAGCAGTTTCTACTAGAGAGCTAAGTTCCTGGGCAGAGGCTTTGGAGAAAATCATGGCTCCCTCCCCTGCCTCTCCACTGAGCTGCATTAATACTGATGCACTTGAACTCACGAAATGTGGTTTGTTTACACATTGGTCCCCTCGTTGGAATCCAATCCTTTGGGGCAAGTACATGTCTTTTCGCCTTAATATCCCCAGTGCCCAATTCACTTTATATCCTCAGTGCCAAACAGTGGAATTTATGGTGGAATGGCTGTTGCTGAAATATTTGTGGAAATGCAGTACAGTGAAGCGAAAGGGTCCATAGCCTAGGATCACACGCCCATCTCCACTGCTTGCCAGCTGGAGTCCTTGGACAAGTCGTTTCCATTTTCTGATGCCTCCGTTTCCTGTCTGGAAAATGGGACGAACATAGCACCTACCTCAGAAAGTGTCTGTGAGGACTGAACGAGTAATAACATATTTCATCCAATCTACAATGCACCATTATTTTAGATCCAACAAAGAAAGAAAAAATGCTGTGAAATAATGGGTGGCACGTGACTTTCTTTTTAAATCAATGTCAGGAATGTTAAAAATGTGGGAAATGCATCTTAAAATTGATGAAATATGTCTGCATCGAACACTTAGATTCGCTGCACTCAGCACATAATCGTTAAGTAAGACCTACCATCGGTGTTGTTGGATTGAGTTCTCACAAGAACCCTACGATGAGTGAGGCCATCTTCATTCTACAGCTGAGGAAACAGAGATTCAGAGAGATGAAGTAGCTTGACCAAGCTCACAGAGCCAGGGAGCCCTCCGCAGGCATTTAAACCTGCCTTTCAGTTACAATAATCCTTAGTATTACAAGAGCTGGCAGCCACCCACCAAGCAAGCTACCAGGGAGTTAGAAGTTGGGTTTTGTTCTCAATTACATTAACTTTCCTTAATCTACGTGTGTTTTTTTCCCATTCTGGTATAATTACTCTGCTTCTTCCTCCCCCTCCTTCTTTGTACTTGACTCTGATCTTGTTACCTTTCGGTTAATGGCTTCAGGTTTTACTGTGTCTGTATTTTGAAGGGTATAAATAAATATAAAGGTTAAAAATCGCTTTGAAAGATGACATGTATAAAGAGGAAGTGAAAGGGAATATGCCCACGATCACACATGGACATGTATAGACTCTGTGTGGATGCCCTGAGGAACTGCCCAGGGTGCCCTCTCCACTCCTACCACTGAGAGACTCATGCTGGTGCCCTGATAAAGTGCAGAGAGCTCAGCTTACCTCTCAAGCTCGGTTATCTGCCACACCATACCTTTTTCCCATGATCCAGTTAGACACTACAGATGGAGGGGGCAAAGGGGAGTTTAGGAGAATAAGGGTGGAACAGCTAACTTCCTAGGACCTTCTCTGGCTCTGCTTGGTACCTCGCCACCCCCACCCTCCCCCCCCACCCCCGTTCATCTGCTTGAAAGGGTGTTTCTAACTCCCTATTGCATTGAGTTTGCTGCAAGGGTGGGGGGGCATCCCAGTGGCTCTAAATGGCACCAATGTAAAGTTGTGTCACTGCTTTTAATGTCAGAAAGGGCACCTCCCTCCAGGAGGCATTTTATTTGGGGTTTTGCAGGACTCTCCCCAGAACCGTGGGCAGCCCAGAACCGTGACTCTCAAGGTCACACAAAGATGCTGCTTGCCACTTCTGCATCAGTTCCCGAGTGAGGAACCCCAATTTCCTGCCTTTTCTGCCAAGTGTATTATACCCATGTTAAAAGATCATGAATACAGTAGAGCATGGTATTGTCCTGCGTGTTTTCTTCTCAGGTAGGGACGCCAGGGACTGGCTAGAAGATTGTACTTGTGAATTTGCTTGGATTTTTCAGGAGAGGCTCAGAGTGGAAAGGGTTTTTCCAAAACTTCTCTCAACTCTCCCACCTGCCCTGAGACCTGTTGGAGTAGAGAGTGTGGCTGACAGCGGTGGGTGAGGAAGGGCATCAAAAAGCACGACTGAGCTAGGGAGTTTTGCTGGGGGCAGAATGGGGCCTAATGTTCTTCCTCCAGGACTGAATGAAATGTACTCTAGGCTCCCATGCACCGGACAAGGAGGGGTGTACCAGCAAACGAGGTGAAAGATGAAAATGGGTGTTCAGCTATCCATTCACATAGTACACACAGTTCATCTCCGAGGCCCCCAAGGAAGCAGCCACATGCCAAATCCCTTCCTACGCTGTCTGTATCTGAGCCTCCTGTGAGATCATCCTCTTAGTGGGATATTTAAGAAATCGGATACAAGTCACCAACCTTTTATCTCACCTGAGAAGTCATACTCCGTAGGCCATATGGTGGACATGTCTATCCACATAGAGAGGGTTTGCAGGTGCCTTTTCGAGCTGATGTTGCCATGTTTTTAGGCTAGATATGCTTTTCAATATCTAAATCTCTTCTTTTCTGGTGACCTGGGTGCAAAAACATAAATTTTAGAGATCAGAGCCCAGAACATAGATGCACCTGGAGACATTTCAAAGTTAAAACCCTGGGGGAGGGAACTTTTTTTGTCACTTTCTACCAACAAAAAATGCCTATTGTTATGATGCGCACATAAATAACTTGATTTTGGCATGTACTTTAATACCAAACAGAAGATGAATAAATTAAATTTGATTTACAACCTTTTTCATTTTTATTAGCACAGCTCTGAGCGGTTTATGTAAGGGACGTGCCAGAGCAGTTATGCCAAATGTCTTAAGGCGTTGGTATTGATATTATATAAATTAAGGTGTTTTAATTTGCATTCTTTAATTAACTAAATACTGGCAGAAAAATAAAACACAAGGGCAGCCCTGACTTATTGCCTCTATTAAACTGCTGATGTCTCTGAAAAGATGCTTTAAGTAATCCAATTCATGCAGAGTGGGGGAAGGAGGAGGGATTAACACTCTTATTTGGCAAAATACATCGGGGTCTAAGAAACCAATACCCTGCTTTGCTTGCAGGGTGGTTTAGGGGGTGGGTATGTTCTCAGGTCTGAATTCGTGTCCCCAAGGAAGAAGCCGACCAAATGCTTTAACCATCCAGGTCTGAACTAAAGGGTCAGAGGGCCTGGGCAGGGGCCCGGGTTGGGGACTCTGAAGACCTAGGTTGTCTCACCACCAATGTAGGAAGAGACAAGCTGGTGGCTCTCAGAACAACATGATCATGTCCAGAAACCAAGGAGAGAAATCATCCAAGATCCTTCAGCAAAATTAGCTGCTTTTGGTCCATCCTTCCCATCACACGGAAGCCCCAAAACACCTTTCTACAAAGATGTGCCAGGAGCATTCCTGTTCCTTTCCGTGCCCTGGGTCCCGTCACCACCTCCACAGATTTTTTAAAATTCATTTTAAACTGCAGCTTCTTTCTCATCCAAGTTCATTCTTCCTTTTCCCTACTTTCCCTTCTTTGTTCTTGACTTCTGCTCTCTGCTTCTGTGCTCCTAGAGGATCAGAGTCAAGCCTACTAAGGGCTCATCTTCTATAGTTTTCCCTCTATAGGCTTCTATACGAAAGAGAAGGTTCCCGTTTCCGGCTGTTGGCTGTAGGAGAGAGATTTCTCCTCAAGCACAGATGAGAACACTGACTTTCTCTTCCCTAAACCCACAGGGGCCTCAATGAACCATCCATACAACAGCCTTTACCGTCCTCTTGCCATCCTGAGGGTTTCCGACTTGTTTGCTCTGCCTAGACTGGGAAGCATCGCAGACAGCTGTTGACTAGAGAATCACACAGGGAGAGGTCAGGTTGGAGAGCAGAGTTCGCCTTTCTCCCGGCCCCATGAGATGCCTGAACACTGGATGTCCTCTATGCCTTTGCACTTTCTTGGAGCATTGTGTCTTCCGAGAGAGCATCGTGTCTTCTGAGAGCCCGACAGAAAACTCACCAAGGGCCAGCGGCCCAACCTTTAAGCACGGTCAGTATGTAATGCCCCTACCCAGCTTTCTTCCTGGGTGCTTTTATCTATTTGCTTCAGGAACAAAGGATGAATTCCAACCTAAATAAGGAAAATATTGTCCTCCTTTGCCAGCATCCTATCCCCGCTCCCCACCCTCCAAAAAAAATCGCACTTTCTTGTCGTTTCCCATCTTGCGTCTCTGTCAGTTGTTTTAAAACAACTGTTTTAAAACATGTCTCCTGTCATAAATAAGATTGTTGTCATGCATTTTGACTGCAGTGGTGGCAAATTCACCCATTGAGCGAGAAGAGCAGGACCTGTGAGAGCCCTTTGGGCCTGATGTGAAACAGGAATAAAAAGAAGAAATAAAATAAAAATAAGAAAAAGACACAGGCTCCTCAGGGTTCTTTAACTGCCATAGCTTTTCTGGTTTCGGTTATTTGGTGGGTGTTTTTGTCATTTGTTTATCAACTTAAGGAAATTAAGAGTAAAAACAAAGACAGCTTGACAGAAAGTGGTTGTGTTGAACTTATCGGTGTTCGTTCGGTGGGGTCATGTGAAAGGGGCCTCTGATTTCCTGAGGGAAGTTCTTCAAGACCTTAGAATTTTACTTGAGACATCCTAACATGTAAGTTTCTCCTGATTCCACAAGCCCGTCAACAAACACTCTACCCAGTCTGGAAGGTTCTTCCTAGTGTCACAAGGTCCAGGTCACTAATAAAACATGAGTTTTGACTCAGTGACCCAAGGAGGCCCAGGACAGAAGGTAAGGAGATAAAAGAGGAGCTCAAAGAAGCTGCAGGTACCAAAATGCCTGGGGAGTAGGATATTCTGCTGTTATTTTTTATTCTTTTCTTAGCAAATATTTGCTAAAGTAGAAAACATAACATCTTATGTACACATGTCCTTTTGTGCCTTTGAATTTTTCAGGTAATACCTATTCAAAAATCTATACTAATAATAGGGTAATATGCTAATTAGACCAGACATCTTTCAGACATCCATCTGGATGTCCTTCTGTACAAAGCCACGGTGGCAGTTAGGGGCAACCAGGCTGGCAGAGGAGGGCAGTTAGGGGCAGTTAAGGGCAACCAGGCTGGCAGGGGAGCAGTTAGGGGCATCAGGCAGGCAGACAGAGTGGTTAGGGGCAATCAGGCAGACAGGCAGGTGAGTGGTTAGGAGTCAGCAGTCCCGGATTGTGAGAGGGATGTCCAACTGCTGGATTGTCAGTCATCCGGCAGTTGGACATCCCCTAAAAGGTCCCAGATTGGAGAGGGTGAAGGCCGTGCACGAATTTCATGCACCAGGCCTCTAGTAATAAAAATAAGAACAAAATTAAGACTTTTTACCTATCTTGGTGATCAATCTACTAACAGTAGTTACTGATTTGATGATTTGATGTCTTTTAATGCTTCACAGGCCTCATTCTGGAAATTCATGGTGAGGCCTGGAGATGAACCTCTCTCAACACTACCGAAATCATTGTATGTGCTGCCTTGATGAGAAACTTTGCCTTTCGTGAGCATGACCCAAAATAGTCTAGATGATCCAGAGTTCTTATTAGGATTCACTTATTGAAAAGTTTGCTATGTTAAAATAGGGATTTGTCAATACAGGTGGGGCAAGAGTAGGTTATAGTTGTTAGTATGAAAAATAATACAATAATTAATAAATAATAACACAAGAACAAACTCTGTGTTTTGTGTACTTACAACTGTAAAACTACCTCCCCCCCCCCATCTTGGATTCTTTTAGGCCAGATGGTCTATTCCTCTTCTCCTTCTTCCTCTCTGACTAGATGAGGGAGAAGGTAGGAAGGGGAGGAGAGCATGAGAAGCATGCTTATTTTCTTAAATCCAAAGATGGAATGGGACCCCCTTCCCAATGAGCCTTCAAATTCCTCCAAATGACATGACCAGTAGGTGCCAGAGGTGTTACCTGAGTTTTCTTGCCTGAGTCTCCAGCTGAACTCATTCCACAGCTATCCTTCCACCTTTCTTAAAAGCAGCTTGTTTTGAATGCATGTAGCTTTTGATCCAGCAGTTTTACTCTTAGGAATTCATCCCATAGTTCTAGTAGTACACATGGAGAACATGTATATTTACACACACACACACACACACATATAAATCCTATATAATAAAGAGCTAATATACAAATGGTCATCCCGCCCTCATGCCTATGCCCTCGAGCCGGGGCCAGGGGACCTGAGGCCACATTCCCCACCCCAGCGCCAGGGCCAGGGGACCTGAGGCTGTGCCCTTCCCCAACCCCCGCCTGGCAGGGCTTGACAGGGTGGGGCTAGCCAGGTCTAGGTCTTGCGCGATTTCTTTTTTTTTTTTTAATATTTTATTGATTTTTTACAGAGAGGAAAGGAGAGGGGCAGAGAGTTAGAAACACCAATGAGAGAGAAACATCGATCAGCTGCCTCCTGCACACCTCCTACTGGAGATGTGGCCACAACCAAGGCACACGCCCTTGACCGGTATCAAACCTGGGACTCTTCAGTCCACAGGCTGACACTCTATCCACTGAGCCAAACCGGCCAGGGCAAGGTCTTGCACAATTTCGAGGTGTATGCGGGTGGATGGGGTCCTGCAGCACACCCAAGACTCTGACAGGAGGGAGATTTTCATAACATTTTATTAATTTTCTTTCATCTCTGGTACGTCTATTATAGAGAAAGGGAAAATAACAATATTAAAATATTTCCTCTTGGAAAGAGTTAATTAGCAGACAATGAGTTATTACTACCCAGGACCGGTCATAAGGAAAGAGTTAATTTCCTTTTGATGTGCATGAATTTCATGTACTGGGCCACTATTATACATATAACTGGCTATTCAGTGCAGGAGCAAAAGATTAGAAACTATCCAATGTCCTCAATAGTGGACTAGTCAAAATAAACAGGGCACATCCATGTAACAATGCCATGAACTGAAGTAAATATAAAACACAGAGGCACAAACAATAAAGAATTAAAAACAAAAAAAAAAGTTATACGATTTGGTGAACAGTTATGCATTTAGCAAGCCTACAAGAATACAAGAAATGTAGAATTATAAGTATGTTTGGTTCTTGAATTTTAAACAAAAAAAACACAAAAGCCTCTGACGCACTCTCCAAAATATATTAATATTTTTTAAAAAGCAAATGTGGAACAGTTTGTGTAGTATGCTGCCATTTATGTGTACAACGGGGAAAGAATATATATGTATTTGCTAATATATGTATAAAATACCTCTGGATGGATGGACAATAAACTCATTGTATTAATACATTGGGGAGAAAATCTTGATGGCTAGAGGGAGGTTTTATCACTGTATAGTCTTATAGCTTTGGAATTTGGTGCCATAAATAAATGCATTTTTCAATAAAATAAAAAATTAAATCATTTGTAAAGGGGGCTAGTACGTAACTCTCTACTTGGAATGGACTACTCTACTTCTCTACTTCTGGCCCCCGATTTCGGTTGGGACCCTGTCTCTCAAGTTTCCTTCTCTGAGCAGAGACTAGCCAAGGGCCATGGCAATAAATCCTCCTCGAAGTCGTTCTGGTGTCTTGGAATTTGGTTTTATCAAATACAACCAGTGATAATGAAGCCAAGGCCTGAGCAGCTCTCCCCTTTTCTCCAAGTGTGTTTGTCAAAATGAGTTTGGAGCTGCACATTCCAGCTAGTTGGGAGCCCAGCCCAGACAGGGGCACACTTTTGGCAAGTTTAAAGGCTTAGCCATGAAAAGTGGGGATCATCAGCCTCACGGCTGAGCCCCACAGAAGGGTCAGAAGCAGGTGTGGCAACAGCCCGGAGCAGCTGAGGTACCCACAGTCAGTCATCCACTGAGAACTGGTGTACCTGATGGTTCCAGTTGGTGGCAGCTAGCACATGGGGGTGGAACGTGTGGGTCAGCACGGTCCCTGCTTCCCTTTCAGGGGCCGTATGCTCTGCTTCAGAACTTCCCTTGTACCTAAGTAAGAGAAGGTGCACCAGTACTTAGAATGCTTCATACTGACACCCAAAAAGGTGCTCAGTAAATGTAGCAGCATCTGAATTTACCTTTGAGTAAATGGACTTAAGAACAGTGGGCAATTAAAGTACAGGCTACTATTGCAGGATTTAAGTTAGGACCACCTGGCTTTTTAAAAAAATCTACCAAAAAAGCACACAGTTGCCCAAAAGAAAGAGTTGCCCTGCCTTTCAGGACCTGAAAGGTGGGAGGCCCGGACTGGCTGGCTCTCTCTGTTCCTTATCTATCTTGGGTTTACCGGAGAACTACACTGTCCAAGTGGTCAATAAACAGTAACTGGCTGAATTAATTCAATCCAGTTCAATTCATTGAATAAATGTTCCCCTCCCTTCCTTCTCTGCCTCAGTTTCCTTTCTACCATATTCTCGTTCCTCGGGATGAAAGGGAAATCTTGAGTGTGAAGACCGGTCCTCTGGAAAACGATTCAAGTCCCTTGATTTCCATTTCTCCTGCTGCTCTCTCCTTCCCCCTCAGTCCAGCACCTAGAAGACTGGGTCAGGAACTCACTATTAGTTCTGCCACTTTCTAGCTGTGTAGTTTGGGCAAGTTACACAACCTCTCTGAGCCTCGGTGCTTCACCTATAAAACAGGCATGACACTTGTGCCCACTTCATCAGTTTGCTGTGAGAAGTAAATGAGTTGTGGCACATAAGGTGCTTAGAAGTAAGCACTCAATAAATGTTACCATTACCCTGGGTAGTAATAACTCATTGTCTGCTAATCACAATTGAGGTGTTGGCAGATTGCTAAGGTATGATTCCTTCCAGCAGTATTTGGAAATACTTAAAAGAGGAATCTCTAAGAAATGTGAAGGCCCAGAGGAACAAAGTAGTCAAGGGTGAATGCCCAGGGCTAAGGCTGATGTATGGGGGGCAGGAGGAGGGGCAGGCAGATGAAGGCTGGAGAACTTCAAAAGCACACCTACTTGCATCCCCCTCTCCCCACCCGGCCTGCCCGCCTGCGCTGCCTATCTCCCGGGGGCTGATAGGAGATAAATGAAATCACTTCTTCAAAGCACCCTACTCAAGGACCCGGATCAAACACCAGGGCTTGAAGATAAGCTTCAGTCTACATTTCCTTTTGTCCATTCCTTCCCACCACATCTCCAAAGGGAGGAAAAGTAGTTAATTCCTCCTCTTTTATCAAAGGCGTTACCTCCCCTTCCCAGGCAATGGCTGGTGATAGGAGAACCAGGGAACCAGGGAGGGAGTTGGGAAGGCCTCTCCTCGGCCCTCTGCCAGCATTAGCTGTGTGACTTCAGACTCCCCCATAAGTTCTCAGAGCCCAGGGCTTCAGCTGTCAAAGGGGATAAAAACACTGTCCAAAATAACTCACAAAGTTGTTATGAGATGATGAGTACAAACACGTATCTGGGGAAAGATACTCGGTGCTTCCACAGTTAACATGTTGAAAATCACGCATTCATCCACCTTGAATCTTTTGGGGAATAAGGTGAGCTGAGACACAAATAAATAGCCCTTTACATGTAAAGCCAGAGGCCTGATGCACAAAATCCATGCAAGAGTAGGCCTTCCTTCCCCCAGCTGCCAGCACCGGCTTCCCTCTCAGCCCCAGCTTCATCCGGAAGAATGTCCAGAAGGACATCTGCTCTAATTAGCATATTACACTTTAATTGTGATAGATTCTTATTCATTCACCAACATTCATTGGGCACTTCCACCTCTGTGAAATGGGGGTAATGACTAAGGTGACCAAACGTCCCACTTTTGGCGGGACAGTCCAGATTTTTAACAATTTGTCCCACATCCCGCAGCGTTTTAAAAAAGTCCCGATTTTTCGGAAAGAATGCATGACAAGCTAGGGAACGACGGGAAAACAGGAAGAAAATATACGGTTTTCGGCGGCCAAGCGGTCAATGGTGTCCCGCTTTACCAATGTTAAAATCTGGTCACCTTAGTAATGACAGGACCTCCCTCCTCAGGCTCCTGAAAGGATTAAATGAGATAATGTGAGCAAAGTGCTTGCAACAGTGCTTGGCTCTCGGTGATAGCTACTGTGACGATAGTAGTTAAACACCCAGCCAGGCCAT
>PVJC01006020.1:0-56722 GCA_004026665.1 Murina feae | reverse complement strand
TGAAAGTAGGGCATTTAAAGTTCACTGGCAGTCACAGGAAGGTGATTTTAATTATCAGGATTATTTTATATTCATTAAGGACACAGGCACTAGGGTCAGCTAGACCTGTTTTTAGATCCATGAACAAGTTGTTTGACTATGGAAGTTACTTTACTTTTTAAGCCTGAGTTTTTACATCGATAATAGTATCATAAATCACATATTTGGGAGTTAAAATGATAAAATATGTTTATGGTCTTACCTATATAAGCTAATCAGTATAGGTTGAGAATAGAGATATTTTAGCAAATGGGATTGCCATGATTTTTTGGAAGAGTGCATGAGTTTTTTCTACATCTGGCAAACGGATGAAGTTCAGAGAAAGTTATCAGACAAAACAAGAAAAAAATGAGAGATAAAACAGGGTAAGTCTGACTGTCACAGAAGGAAGATCTGATTATCATTGTATACAACCTCCCTTCATGGGGCCTAACACAATATCTTATTCATAGTAGGTACTTATTTATGCTTGAAGAATGAATGGATAAAGGAAAGAATGAGATAATAACAGTAATGATGGAGAGAACTGGGAGAGTACATAAAAAATATTTAAAAACATCACTAAGATGTTCTAACTGAAGTATATACTGTGTTGGTCAGATTTATCTATTATACTCAAAACAGAAAACAAAAACATAAACAACAAGACAACAAACCAAGAAGAACAGATATTTTGGTTATATAGTATGTTCTTTAAGATATATATTATTGCCCTAACCGGTTTTGCTCAGTGGATAGAGCATCAGCTTGCAGACTGAAAGCTCCCAGGTTCGATTCCGGTCAAGGGCATGTACCTTGGTTGTGGGCACATCCCCAGTAGGGGGTGTGCAGGAGGCAGCTGATCTATGCTCTCATTCATCGATGTTTCTAACTCTCTATCCCTTTCTCTTCCTCTCTGTAAAAAATCGATAAAATATATCTTTAAATATATATATATTATTGATTTCAGAGAGGAAGGGAGAGAGAGAGAGAGAGAGAGAGATAGAAACATCAATGATGAGAAAGAGTCATTGACTGGCTGCCTTCTGCATGTCCTACACTGGGAATGGAGCCCACACCTCAGGCATATGCCCTTGACTGGAATCAAACCTTGGACCCTTCAGTCCACAGGCCTATACTCTATCCACTGAGCCAAACCAGCTAGGACAATACAGTATGTTCTTAAATCCATAGAGTGGGTAGAGTGAGAGACCAGTGTTCTTTGAACACACAAAGGAATGATACACCTATCAACTCTGAGAGATAGAAATGTATGAAGTCAGTATGGTTTCTGGTAGAAGTCAGAAGGTGAATTCAGAGCTTAAACTGGAAAGCCCATTAATCTTTAAAAAAAAAAAAAAAGGCCTCAACAAAGAAGAGCCTTTGGCATTTGGTGAGGGGCAAACATTTATTATCTCTTGCTTTGCTTTATTTAGTTTCCTATCATTAAGAGCCAATAACTCCCTCCATTTGTTGTGGAAACTCAAACACTCCTATCACTCCTACACTTTTCCAAACACCTCTCGAGGGAGTGATACCACCCCCCCATTGGGAGCCATGGAGAGGATAAAAAAGTAGGATGAACTATATTTGAAAAAAAAACAAACACAACCTAATGGCTAGGGGTTGCCATCAAGAACTTAACACCCTTGACTTTCATGAAACTTGTCAGCATGACTTTCTCTTCTTCCAAAGTGGAACGAAGGTCTACAATACCTTGTAACTAATTTGTCCTTTTGCTGAGGAATGTGTTTGGATTATGTTTGGTGTGAGGCTGATTTGTAGGAGGACTAGTCAGTGAGTTTAGCTTATTTCATTCTTGCCTACACCCTCACATATAAATCAGTGTAGGTTGTTTTTTTATGCTTTTGTTCATTGCAAGCTTAATAACTCTCATAATGTGAGAGATTTTGTAGAAAAATATCTCTGAACAGTCAGTAGGGCTGCTAATGATGCACAAAAGATAAGCAGATGAAAATTCAATGGGAATTCATAGACAATCACAGTTTTGAATAAATCATGGAATGCAAACTTGGCAGTATTGGTAATCTCTGTCAAAATAAATCCACCAAATGTGTGGTGAAACAACAGCAGTGACAACACAGTGATTTGTAAAATTGTTTCAGTGCCTTTATAACTCACTTTAGGCCTGTATTTTTCAAAATTATTAAGGGGCACCCCAAGTTTTTAGTTCTCCTTCATTTTTTGGAGGAAATTATATTCTACTAGAGGCCCGGTGAACAAAAATTTGTGCACGGGGGGAGGGGTGTCCCTTGGCCTGGCCTGTGCCCTCTGGCAGTCTGGGACCCCTTGGGGGATGTCCACCTGCTGGCTGAGGCCCCCTCCTAAGCCAGCAGGTGAACATCCCCCAAGGGGAACAGGTCTAAGCTGGCAGTAAGATATCCCTCTGGAACCTCAGGAGCCCTCGCCACTTGCCAGCAGGGGGCAGGCCTAAGCTGCAGTCAGACATCCTTAGCGCTGCTGAAGAGGCAAGAGAGGCTCCCACCACCACCACTGTGCTGGCAGCTGGCAGCTTGGCTTAGGGCTCAGCAGAGCTCCCCCTGTGGGAGTGCACTGACCACCATGGGGCAGCTCCTATATTGAGCGTCTGACCCCTGTTGGTCAGTGTGTGTCATAGTGATCAGTCATTCCCAATCGTTCTGCTTTTAGGGTCAATTTGCATATTACCCTTTTATTATATAGGATAGAGGCCTGGTACACAGGTGGGGGCTAGCTGGTTTGCCCTGAAGAGTGTCCTGGATCAGGGTGGGGGCCCCACTGTGGTGCCTGACCAGCCTGGGTGGGGGGCTGAGGGCCATTTTCAGGCTGCCCACAGCCTCTTCAGGATGGGGGAGTCCTGCTGGAGTGCCTGGCCAGCCTGGGTGAGGGGCTGATGACAGTTTCCCTGTGACCCAAGCTCTTAGCCTCTCTTTTGTTTCTTTTATCTGGGATTTATTTATCTTCTGTTATTGAAACTTTGTAGCCTTGAGCGGAGCCAGGGCTGGCCAGGGCAGGCAGGAAGCTTGGCTTCCTCCATCACCAGGGGCATCCCAAGCCTCCTGCTCACTCCAGCTCCATCTTAGTTGGGTTAATTTGTCTACTCACTCCTGATTGGTTGGTCAGAATGGCTGGTGGGCGTAGTTGAGTGTAGCAGAGGGACAGTTAATTTGCATGTTTCTCTTTTATTATATAGGATAGAAGTATTAGAGAATTTAGAGATTCACAAAAATTTCAAGATATATCCCTTTCTTGACTTCCAAGGGGCATTAACAACAGACATCATGAACAGAACATTTAACCTGTTTAGCAATCAATACCTATAGGACCATCCCAGGCTTTTATCTTAGGCAACCCTGAGAAAAATGACCTACCACTTTGTGTTGCCTTATCTGTGTGTGGGATGTTGGCCTCACATTCCTCACATGGTCCTAAACTTTGTGATGTACTGAAATGTTCCCCATGTGTCAGAGAGAAGGAAGAAGAGGAGTCATGGGAAAGTAGTTAATACAGTAGCTATGCTACTTTCACAAGGCTGCCATAACAGGGTTCTACAAACTGGGTGGCTGAAACAACAGAAATGTTCTGTTACTTAATTCTTTCTCAGCTCTGGAGACCAAAAATCTAACATCAAGGTGCTAGCAAGTCAACAAGGAAGGTGCTGGGAAAGGACCTGTTCCAGGTCTCTCTGTTTCCAGTAGCCTTAGGCTTATAGATAGCTGTCTTTTCTCGGTGTCTTTTGCACCATCTTCCTCTGTGCATGAGTATCTCAATTTTCCCCTTTTTATAAGAACACCAGCATTCATAAGGATACCAGTACTTAGATTAGATCTTACCATTTTAATTTAATTATTTTTGTAAAGATCCACCCTATTTCCAAATTAAAGGCCTAGGGTTAGGACTTTAAAATATATATTGGGTGGAGACACGATTCAACTCATAACCTTGGTTCAAGAAAGGTGACAATGAAGAGTCACCTGGCCGGTTTACCTCAGTGGATAGAGCGTTGGCCTATGGACTGAAGGGTCCCGGGTTCGATTCCGGTCAAGGGCATGTATCTTGGCTGTGGGCACATCCCCAGTGGGGAGTGTGCAGGAGGCAGCTGATCGATGTTTCTCTCTCATAAATGTTTCTAACTCTCTATTCCTCTCCCTTCCTTTCTGTAAAAAATCAATAAAATATATATATTTTTTTTAGAAAAAGAGAGAACCTAGGAAAATTCAGAGTATAGGACTGACTGCTCTATTATCTCCATGCTATTCAAAATGGGGTCAATGGGCCACCAACTTCAATGTCACCTCTGCGCTGGTTAGGAATGAGGAATGCAGAACCTCAAACCCCATCCTAGACCTGGTGAATTAGAATTTGCATCTTTACCTAGATCTCAAAGTGCTCTGTTTTTACACTGAACTTTGAGAAGAGTCGTTCTAGCTCATAGAATAAAACCTCTATCCTCAAATGTAAAGAACAAAAAAAAGCACATTGTTTATGAGAGTAGGTCCATTAATCTCATTAATATGTGCATGTAGTAAGAATGGGCCATAGTTTGAGCACAGCTATGACAGTTATTTATAAAGAGGATATTGATCTCTGGGGATAGTTTTAGGAGTTCAGGTTCAATTATCAGTCATCTCCTTTACTGTTGATTATTCCTTGGAAGTGAACTCAGAAGATCATCATATGCAGAGAGAGTTCACATTCCTTTTCCTACACTTGCTTAGTTTAGGTTGCTTCTCTTCTGCCAATCTAGTCTAGGATTTGAGTTGACCTAGCTGCTGAGTCATACAACTTAATCCTGAAGTGAGACCCATAGAGGAAAAAGAATCTTCTACCTCCCCTCTAGTATTGGGGAAAAGGCATTTGAGTTTATAGCATTGTTTTCTAAATGTTAAAAAACATGGAAACTCTTGCTTCTTTTATTTCTGTCTTTTTGTTCCATAGTCTTTGTGCTTCCCTAAATTTTAATTTAGCCAAAAGTTGTGGTTGTAGAACCTATATTACATGAAGACAAATGGAAAAATAAAACTTTAAAATAAAAGAGGCCCCCCCAAAATAAAAGTCTATATAATAAAAGCTTAATATGCTAAGTGTCCAGTCATCCAGTTGGCCATTCAACCAATCAAAGCGTAATATGCTAATGATATGCTAAGGCCATTCAACCACTCGCTATGATGTGCACTGACCACACAGGGCAGACAGTCAACCAATTGACCAATCGCTATGATGTGCACTGACCATCAGGGGGCAGATGCTTCGACCTATAGGTTAGCTTGCTGCTGGGCTCTGGCTGATCAGGACTGAGTGAGATGGGCCAGACATTCCCTGGAGCCCTCCGTGGTCCTTCCTCCATTGGCCAACCTCCCGTATCCCTTTCTGCCAGATCCTGCACCGGTGGGGTCCCTTGGCCTGGCCTGCACCCTCTCACAATTCAGGACCCCTTGGGGGATGTTGGAGAGCCAGTTTCTGCCTGATAGCAGAACAATTAGTTGCTATGACACACACTGACCACCAGGAGGCAAATGCTCAATGTAGGAGCTGCCCCCTGGTGGTCAGTGTGCTCTCACAGGGGGAGTGCCACTCAGCCAGAAGCCAGGCTTATGGATGGCAAGCTCAGTGGCTGTGGTGGGAGCCTCTTCCACCTGTGGCAGTGCTAAGGATGTCTGACTGCTGGCTTAGGCCTGCTCCCCGCTCCCCAGGGAGCAGGCCTAAACCATCAGTTGGACATCACCCAAGGCCTCCCAGACTGCAATAGGACACAGGCTGGGCTGAGGGCAGGCTGGGCTGAGGGACACCTCCCCACACCCCGCTCCCCACAAAGTGTACAAATTTTGTGCACGGGGCCTCTAGTAATAAAATAAAAGAGGCAGAACTAAACTTTGTCCTGGAGTCAGCTTGGGGCAACAAATATAGCTTCCTGAGATGAACTCTGAGGGCACGGTTCACATGGGGGTGGGGACTCAAAGTGACATATAATTGTACACAGAATTAAATATGCTCAGGGAGAATCTGCTTCCCTATAATCCAGGATAGCAACAAGCACACAATGTGAACCACATTCTGATTTCATTAAATTTTCCATGCTGTGAGTAGTACTATAGATAAATTTTCGTATATGGGAATGAACCTTTGTAACTAAAAATTAGAGAGCCCTTGTCAAGGATTCTACCATCTGCTCTTGAGATCTACATTTGATTAGATTCCTAGGTAAGTACTAATCACCTAGCTTTGTCTGTTAGCTTTCTCTATATATTAAGTAGTAAGACCATACTTTGAAACTGTACTAGTGACATTATTTAATGGTCTTGATCATCCTTTCCACTATCATTCTTTGTTGGATTTGAAAAATGTCAAGACAGAATAGTGAATATGTATTTTTACTATGTGCACTTTTATAAGTACTTTACATACTTAATTCTCACAATAAGGCTATAAGTTATAGGTGAGAACATTGTGCAGGGGAGGACTACTGTACAGATGAGGGAATTGAGGCAGACCTGTATCTGGTTGGAGAAAACAGAGCAAAAAAAAAAAACAGTGACAGAATAAACTTAAACTGATCTTTAAAAATTAGGAAAACTAGTGCCAAGTTCACAGTTACTCAAAGGACAAGAGGAATCATTTTTCCTGAATTGCATTTTAAGTCTTGCCTTTGACAATGAGTGATATTGTGCAATGGAACATCATGAAGAGGACATAAGCTTCAGAATGGACCCCAAGCCCATCTACCAGGCAACAAGTGATGAACAAATGCCCTATGTACACAGCATTGCATTTTGCCTGCCCTACTTCACAGGTACCATCTCATCACATATTATTTGTTTCATAGGATTTATTTCTCACTTAAAACTGTGTGGATACAAGGCTTTGAATATCTAGCAAGATCAGTCCTGATGGCTATGGCTTTGTAAATTGAAAAGAAACCCATAGAATATGAAAAATGTAAGAGATGAATACCCTACCTGTGATGAACCAACACAATTGAAATATAGCTTTTATAAATAAAAATTCAAATATTTAATTTATTTCATATTACAACACAGCCTATTAGTAATAGCCCTTAAATTGTCTTAAAGCCATTATGTTAACTGATCAAAAGATTATCTGGGTTGCAATGTCCTATGTATAAAGGGTAGCAGCAGATAAATACGTTAATTATGCAATTAAACAACAAAAATCAATTAATCAAATATAAAAGTGATAATCTATTTATTTATTTATTTATTTATTTATCTATTTATTTATTTATTTATTTGAGAGAAAGAAACACTGATGTGAAAAACATTGATCAGTTGCCTGCCGTACACTCTCTGGCTGAGAATCAAACCTGCAGCCTGGGTATGTGCCCTGACTGGGAATCAAACCCACCACCTTCTGGTATTTGCAACAGACAGTGCTCCACCCAACTGAGCCACACTGGCAGGGCCAACAGTTCATCACTTAAGGTGCCTTATTTGATTTTAGTCTCTTATTTTGGGATTTGGTCATTTAAGTGCTACAAAGACCAAATAAATGGAGACATTAGCTACTGTAATATCTAATAGAGAAACCACAAAAAGACGTTACTTTTATTACTTCAGTTTCATTTTAGACCTACTTATTGTTAGTTTTTAAATGAGATCTGGAATAATCGTTCAATAGGATATTTTCATTTAGTGGGGTCTATTTCTGTATGTCCATTAGAGTGCACTTATTAAAAATTTACAGTATCTCATGATGAAAGATACCCTCAATGAAATCAGGATTATAGAAGTAAGAATAGAAGTACAATGAAGGGATCTCTCAGTTCATTTGAATGTCTGCATATCTTAACCTTTCTAAATGAGTAATCCGTGGTCAAGCACCAGATAAAAGAGGAGCTTTCTACCACAATCAATATTTCTAGTAATTTGGAGACAAAGTGCATTGAGGTTACTTTCAACTCAAAATTCCTTATTCCTAGAAGGGGTTAGGTTGAGTCCTTATTAATGCAGCACAGAAAGAGAGGGTGGCTCCTTTGCCTATCTTTTTTATATCATTGGATGGGAGGATTCACTGAACCAAATAGGATCAAGCCACGTAACTTAACAAATGGGGTTTGTATAAGCCAGAAACTATTCTAAGCAATTCTTATTATTGTCCAGTGAGATACGTTCTAGTTTTCTCATTTCATAGGTGAGGAAACTGAAGAGGTTAAGTGACTTATCCAGGGTCTCAGCTGGTAAAGCCTAGACTTAGAATTGGAACCCAGGCAGTCTGGCTCCCAAATCTGGGCTCTTCAACGCTACGCTGTACAGCGTCTGGATTATAAATGATAATGATAACATTAGAATGTTAACAAAAACAATACATAATATAGCACTAAGTACCAGACACTACTCCAAGCATTTTCACATAAGTCTGCTTGTGAGTCCCTTTCCTCATAGGTAAGAGGCAAAAAGGAGCAGGGATGTGCCTCTGAAACTGGAATATTTTAGATGTCATCGTTGTGTTGCCTGTTGGACACATATCCTGTTGGTACTGAACTTGAGTGAATAAAGGAGATACACATGTACCCTCAAAGAAATAAAAGCATAATTCGCATCCCTCAGGTGCTGGGAGATGTGTCCTGTCCCCCATCCCTGATCCCCTCCGTGGAGTGCAGTGGTAAGCAGGTGGGCGTTTAAGGCCCATGTTCGCCCTGTGTGTACATCCAGCTCTCCCTTCTTTTCTTCTCCTTTTTAAAATGTATTTTTATTATTGACTTCACAGAGGAAGGGAGAGGGAGAAAGAGAGAAACATGAATGATGAGAGAGAAACATTGATTGGCTGCCTCCTACACACCCCACACTGGCGGTTGAACCCACCACCTGGGCATGTGCCCGGACCAGGAACAGAACTGTGACCTCTTGGTTCATAGGTCGATGCTCAATCACTGAGCAACACTAGCCAGGCTCCTTTCATTTCTATGAGTTTAGAGCTCCGGCTCTGGAGTCAGGACATCTCAGGTACATGCTGACTCTGTCTCTGCTGGTGATGGCAGGCAGGTTGCTTAACCTGTGTTTCATAGTGGCCTCATCCACAGATTGGAAGTACTAATAACATACATCATAGGGTTGTGGTGAGGATTGAAAAATGTAAAACACTTTTATTATTGTTATTAGGAGACAATAAAACAAGTCTTCCAGGTCTGTGAAATGTGTAAAACATTAGAGAACTGCCACTTTACCTCAATCTGGAGCAATAAAGGAAAACAAGCCAGTTATTCTGTGGTCATGAAATCAGCCCATGAGGGAAACTGGCAAGACATGTTATATACACATCAGCTGTGGCAAAAATAAGTCAGCATTGTTTGGAGAAGCTTGTGAGGCTGGATTACCAGCTGTCTGGAAAAAGAACATAGCTTCCTTTTTGTTGAATGTGGTGTGCCAGCAACTGGCATTAGGGGAAGAAGGGAGCTCATATTCATCAGCACCTATCTGTGCCAAGTGCATTGTGTAACTTGTCTCATTTAGTTCTCCCCACTTGGTGGTGGGATGGAATGAAAACTCCTGATATACACATGGGGGACAGAGGTGAGGGAGGTCAAATAACCCAGCCATGAACCTGAGGGTAGTGAATGGGATTCACACTACAAATTCAATCAGGCCACGCCATTGACTGCTTTTAATGATGCTAAATAGACTCATCATTGACCAGTTGGAATGAGTAGTAAAAATAAAATAAAAAATCACATTAAAAATACCAGTCAGCAAATGCTGTTTATAAATGGCCTCTAGTTTTTAGGGTGTTTTTTTTTTCCATCAATAATTTACTCAAATGCTTATGTCTTGTATTTTTGTTCTCTCTCTTTATAACTTTTCATATATCATCCTTATTACTAAGATAATGAGAGGAAATATGTGGAAGAGATGAACATTATATACCTAAGTAAGAAATTTTAAATGTATGAAAAAATTTAAAATGCAAAGACTTTTTCTTGTAAGTGTCCATAAGAAAAGAACCCATGGAAAGTAATACATTTGTCATTATCAAGTTAAATATTCAAGATTCCATTAGAATTTTAATGACTGCTTTTAATATTTAAAAAGATTGGATTGATGGTACAGTAAGGTTTGATATTTAGAGTAATACTGCCCTAACAATGTTAGTCAGATATTTCTTTTGTATTCTCTTTATGTCTAATAATATAAACAGAATTAAAATAAAAACTGGATCATTTGTCTGGAAACTTGCATTCCAGTTCTATATTCTATTTTTATCTTTGATATATAGGTGAGGAAGGGTTAAGCAGCTAGGTAAGTGGCAAAGGTAATTTCCAAAATTAAGATGCAAATAACAAAAGAGGCAAAGAGGACTTATGATGAGAAAGAAAATGATAGTAGAATCATAATTTTGGACTTTAAGTTTTTTCCTTCATCTATTGTAGATCAGAAGGCAGACTGTGGTTTTTTATTATTCTCTAAATACAGTAATGTTTGTTTTCCTATGCTAATTAGATAATCAAGTTTAAATCAAAGAATACTAACTGCTTGATTACTAATTCCAGCTGACAGAATAAATCTGAATTTAGAGATTGGTGTATAATAAAAGTAAGAAAAGAAATAAAGATTCTTCAGAAATAACAATATTTTAAAATATTTTCTCACAAATATAAATGTATACTAGAGGCCTGGTGCATGAAATTCGTGCATGGAGTGGGAGCGGGGGATGGGGGTGGTGTCCCTCAGCTCAACCTGCATGCTTTCCAGTCTGGTATCAGAAAGCTTTTTTAGTTACTAAAAGGATATAATTTAGGCTTATATGCATGCATACAAATCCTTCGGTTGATCTCTTCCCCTTACTCTCACCCTCCCCAGCCTTCCCTCTGAGGTTTGATGGTCTACTTGATGCTTCTCTGTCTCTGGATCTGTTTGTGTTCATCAGTTGATGTTGTTCAGTATATTCCACAAATGAGTGAGATCATGTGATATTTATCTTTCTCTGACTGGCTTATTTCACTTAGTATAATGCTCTCCAGGTCCATCCATGCTGTTGCAAATGGTAAGAATTCCTTCTATTTTACTATAGCATAGTATTCCATTGTGTAGCTGTACCACAGTTTTTTAATCCATTCATCTGCTGATGGGCACTTAGGCTGATTCCAAATCTTAGCTATGGTAAATTGTGCTGCTGTGAACATAGGGATGCATATATCCTTTCTGATTAGTGTTTCTGGTTTCTTGGGATATATTCCCAGAAGTGAGATCACAGAGTCAAATGGGAGTTCCATTTTTAATTTTTTGAGGAAACTCCATACTGTTCTCCACAGTGGCTGCACCAGTCTGCATTCCCACCAGCAGTTCCTTTTTCTCCGCATCCTCTCCAGCACTTGCTGTTTGTTGATTTGTTGATGATAGCCATTCTGACAGGTGTGGGATGGTACCACATTTTTGTTTTGATTTGCATCTCTCGGATGATTAGTGACTTGGAGCATGTTTTCATAGGTCTCTTGCCCTTCCTTATGTCTTCTTTCAAAAAGTAATTATTTAGATCTGTTGCCCATTTTTTGATTGGGTTGTTTATCTTCCTTTTGTTAAGTTGTATGAGTTCCCTGTAAATGTTGGAGATTAAACCCTTATCAGTGATAACATTGGCAAATATGATCTCCCATGTAGTGGGCTTTCTTATTGTTTTGTTGATGGTTTCTTTTGCTTTGCAGAAGCTTTTTGTTTTGATCTAGTCCCATTTGTTTATTTTCTCTTTAGTTTCCATTGCCCTAGGAGCTGTATCAGTGAAGAAATTGTTCAGCATATGTCTGAGATTTTGCAGCTTGTGGATTCCTCTACTATTTCTATGGTTTCCCATCTTATGTTTAAGTCCTTTGTCCATTTTGAGTTTATTTTTTTGTGTATGGTGTAAGTTTGTGGTCTAGTTTCATTTTTTTGCATATTTACACTTTTTTAAAATAATGGCTTAAATATGTCTTATATAAGTTGTAATAACAGTTGTAATTTGCATTTTAGATAATTTACTTGGTGGTCAATGTCTAGGAAATTTTTATCAGTTTAATAACATTGTTGGTATACCTCATAATTTTGCTTTTTTAATTTCAATTTTTGCTCCAGTTGCAATGTGTGGAAATGATAGTAGCCTTTGCGAGTCTTCAAGGAGGCAGGGGCCATTGCAGATGTATGTATGTGGAGATGGTTATTGGAGATTGCAGTGAGGTTAATGGAACCAATGGCCAATTTATCCCTTCAAATATCCTGTTGCATGGCAACAATTTGACAGAGGTTGGAAAATGCTAGTTTGGTATTAGTTCCACCTGAATTGTTTTATACTCTATAGGATTTATCACTTCAACTTCAACCTTGCAGCAAGTGACAAGTAAAGTACTATATATATTTTTCCTTTTGCAGGTCAAATCTATTGAACAGTGTCTCAGCAATAAAGGAAACACTATTCTAACTTTCTTTTTATCACATCTGACAATTTTAAATCATAATTATGATTCTAAATATAATTTGAATTGTTTTTAATTTATGTAACCTCTGTAATAATTTTATTACATACACCAGAACTCTATTCATCACACAAATTTGAATAGCAGCTTGTCTTATATTTTTACTTAATTAATTTATTCACATTTATTTTGGAGGTTGTTGCTATTATCTACATTTTAAACATTAAAAACTAAGACCAATAGAGATTAAGCAGCAAGTGGCAGAGCCCCATTCTCACTCATCTATCTTGCTCTCAAACTGTTGAAACATTACTGTATACACCCATTTAATACATTAGTGTATATCTGTATAAATATTGTAGAATTTAAATACAATATTTACATTTGCTCCCCAGAATTTTTCTCTGCTTTTAATATTCCTTCTCCCTTTCATACAAGTTTTGTGGGCACACACTCAGACATAACAGGGTTTCTTTATCAGCATCCACCTCATTCAGGGAGAAGTAGCAACACAATTGTCTTACTTAAATAATAAATGCTAAATTGCAGATTAGAAGTTCCCAAATATGTTCATAAAGTTAAGAATAATTAAGTAAAGGGGTAACAGTTTCTATTGATGGGTATTGAGAGGGTTACACTAGAATTTTTTCTAAATAACAAAAATTTCAGTCATTAGAAAGCTTATTTAGTTACTAAGAGGATGTAAAGATTGACGATTATATTTTTTAAAGTAAAAATATGATCTTTTTATTTATTAATTTAATTTTATGAGGTTGTTATTGACATTGTTGGGAGGTAACAGAATTGAAAATAAAAGTTGCCTTCCCACAAAACCTTGTCTTTACCCATGCTCTGCTCTCACTGAAGTCAGAGCCTGAGAAACTCAACATTTGACCATCATCAAACAGGGTTTTTGATTAATGATGCTTTTTGTTAAGAAATACTACTTTAATATTTTACCAATTGCTGCAGCTGTAAAATGAATCATATTGTACAATATAAATCACCTATTATTGATCATTAGGATTAAGTAAGTGCCCTTCTGAAGTCCACACTTTACATTCCCTACTGGAATAACTATAAAATGATCAATTAATTCTCACCTAATGGTAATGGGGTCATTCTCAGACATTGCGATGTGGTTCTTAACCAACGTTCACTCTACCTTGTTATCTTGGATAAAGATAATTTGTCAGGATTCCAGTACTCTTCTTACCACCATTTCATGGGTATTAAGAAAAATTAATTTTTGGCCTTTTAACTAGGAAAAGCAATAAGGAAACAGATTTTCACACTTTGATTTTTGAAATATAGTTAAATAGTATGTTGCCTTTCAGTCATAGGAATAAAATATCAAAGAAAGATTTACAATAATTTTACCACCAGCTTACAGGTCAACTTTTGCAGAAGCAAGAACATAATTCAACCAAAGTAAACTAAGTTTACACTTTTTTTCCCGATAGATCTTAGATGCCAACTAGTTCTAGAAACAAAAGGGGGAATTTAGAGGACACATACCCCATGAACTACATTGGGAATTTCTGAATATTGGATTTCTACTAAAACTTTGTGAAGCACATGGAAAAAAATTTTAATCAATACATTTTATAAAAACATAATGCTTTAATATCTAGATTTTAACCACTCACTTGATGATCTGCAATGAATTTATAATAAGAAAATTGAAAATATCACCTGGTGGTTTTAACCCTTAGAAAATTTGCTTGATTTATAATTTATTAATTTGATAAATATTTGTTATTATGCATAATTCATATTATGTGTTAAGTGTTATTCTTAGTATACTGTAAATCTAGCAGTGAATTAAACTGGCAAATCCCTTACCCTCAATAATCTTACGTTCTAGACTCAAAATATATAATTATAATACACTAGAGGCCTGGTGCATGAAATTTGTGCACAGGGGCCAGAGGAGGAGGGGTTGTCCCTCAGCCCGACCTCCACCCTCTCCTATCCAGGAGCCCTCAGGGGATGTCCTACTGATGGCTTAGGCCTACTCCCCATGCTTCTCTGCTATCTGCGGGTTGCCATGGGCAACAGCCAATCAGGCCCTGCTCTGGGACTCAGTGGCCACCGCGAGACTGGAGGACTCCAGCAGGGCTGAGAGGACTCGGCAGTGCCAACTTGTGACTATGGGTGCCACCATCTTTGTGTTGAAGTGATGGTTAAGTTACATATTACTCTTTTATTAGATAGGATTTTGCATATTCATAATGCTTAATAAAATAAATGTAGGGTATCTCAGATATGTAAAGACTATAAAGGAGGATATAGCAGAATAAGGGAAATGCATAGCATGGGTGGAGCAGGTTACTCTTATATAGGACTAGAGGCCTGGTGCACAAAATTCATGCATGGGGGGAGGGAAGGTTTCCCTCAGCCCAGCCTGCACCCTCTCCAATCTGGGACCCCTCAGAGGGATTGGGCTTAAACTGGCAATTAGACATCCATCTCAAAATCTGGGAATGCTGGCTTCCAGTCACTTGGCTGTCTGTCTGCCTGATTGCCCCTAACCGCTTCTGCCTGCCAACCTGATCACCCCCTAGCCACTTCCCTGCCAGCCTGATCAATGCCTAACTGCTTCTCTGCTTGCCTGGTCACCCCAATGCCCTCCCTTGCCAGCCTGGTCACCCCTAACTACCTTCTTCTGCTGGCCTGGTTGTCCCTAATTGCCCTCCCCTATAGGCCTGGTCATCCCCAACTGCCCTCCCCTGCCAGCCATCTTGTGGTTGTGGGCACCACCACCTTTGAAGGCGGGGCAGTCAATTAGCATATTCCCTCCTTATTGGCTGTGGGTGCTTCCATTTTTGAGGGCATGGCAGTCAATTAGCATATTTCCTCCTTATTACCTGTGGGTGCCACCATCTTTGAGGGCATGGCAGCAATTAGCATATTCCCTCCTTATTAGATAGGATGGTCAAGACACACCTCTCTGTAAGCAGAAGCTTAGAGGAGCCTGCTGTGTGATGAGTTGCCCAAGGAGAGATAACTGCAATGGATGGGTTCAGATGTGGGTGGTACCTGGCCTGTTGGAGGAACTGCAGGGAGGGTGGGTGAGGTCAGAGATGAGAGCACACATATAGTCCTCCCTGGCAAAAAACGTGATCATCTGTTTATTCACAGCATTAGAGCTTAGAGACCAGGATGTGGTGGTATGCGGAGGATAAGGCTGCCCAAGACGCATCCCTCAAGTCACAGGCTTAGTAGTTCAGTGCTTCCCAATACTGCAGGAGAATGGCATTTGTTCTCAGATGGACACATGTCACAATGAGTGAGTGAAGTGTGTTACATGTGATTACACAGTTAATAGCAGAGCTGGTGGTCTAATCTGTGTTCTGTACCTTCTTCCTAGTTCACTACACTGTCTCCACAGCATGGCAAATCTGCTGTGTCCCCTTCAGTGTCCAAGATAGAAACACACCAGCTGACAGATGAACTGTCTCCCATTCATAATTTTGTTCACAGGAGATACAAATTAGACAAATTTTATGTTTACATGCCTGTCTTTAAATTATGTATATTAAAAGGAGGACAGATTTATGAAATGAGAACTGCTACAGAAATCTTATCCATATGAATTGAAACCTCATATGCAATATATAATAGCACTTTGTTTTTTTAAATTTTTTTTGCCTAATAGCATTTTAAATATATTTGACAAATAACATTTTGCATTTGCAGAACTGGAAAATTAGAAAATTGATTTTTTATGGACTAAAGACTTTCAGGCAACATTTAGGCTCAAGGAGCTATTTAGATAATGGTACTGGTATATTGTTAGACACTATAAATTTTTTAAAAAGACAGAGATAAGCAGCAAAGTTTTAAGAGTTACAAATTGGTCAACCTTGTTTTATGAAAATCACTCCTTTTATTCCATCTTTCCATTTCACTTTCTTTCCCACCTCGTTTATCAACTGAAGGTGTTATAAAACATGGTCTCTACAGCTCCTTCTGGGGAGTTTCAAAATTCCATAAGTGCATCTCTTTCTTGTTACTTTTATTTCTCCCATTTCCTTTAGCCTAGAAAGCCCAGAAGCCTCATAGTTAGTGGCTGTGTCTTCTTGCACCAGGGCCGTTCTAATGTGGAATTGGTGCTCCTGCCCAGCCAGCGAGTGAGCTTAGACATGGTGTGCGCACTTCACCCTGGAGTACTGCCACCTCAGATGGGATTTTCAGGAATGCCTTCGCAATATAGGAACTAGATGCTCAACCATGCCTGTCATTAGTTCCAGCACCTGGTAGGCAGCATTGCTAAGAGGAAAAACAATAGCATCACTTGGTAACTCTAAATGTCTGAAATTGTCCTACGGAACAAAGGACTATGTACAAAACTTCTGTGCTTTTCAAGATATTGGATTTGTGGTAACTTGGTTTTGTTCTCATGGAAGTCATGCCAGGTAAAGAGGTGTCAGCTACTTCCTGTGCCTACAGTGAAGGCTCCCGCCATCAATCCTGAAGATTGCAGCTAATACATAGTATTGGTGGAGCTCTTTCCATTTTGAACAATTTTCTATGCATTATCTCATCTACTAGTCAAGTAACCCTTGTGAGTTGGCTGGTATTACATTACTAGCCCAATATAGTTGGACATTATTTTTGTGTTCAAATAGAGAGACCTTGAGCCAAAAAATAAAATAAAATTGTCAGACTCTAAATCCACTCTTTTCTTCCCTAAGCCACATAAAATCTTAATCCAACATGTTGAAATCAAATACATCTTTGCCACCACTTGCTAATGTCAGTCTTTTTAAATTTCATCGTTATCAATAGGAGCTTAGTGGTATTTCATTGTGGTTTTAATTCGCATTTCTCTAATAATGACATTGAGTATCTGTTTATATACTTTCTGACCAAGCATATGTCTTTTTTTGTCAACTGTGCAAATATTTTGCCCATTTATTTTAAAGGACATATCTTCTTACTATTGTATTGTGTTTTTTATATTCTAGTATTATGGGTAGAAGTCTTTGGTCAGATAGATATATGTATTATGAATATTTTCTCTCAATCTGGAGCTTGATTTTTGTTTAATTCTTTCTTTCTAAGAACAAATATTTAATTTCAATGATTCTAATTTTCAAATATATTTACATAGATGCTGAAGATTTACTGAAATGAAACTATAGGTATTATTTACTAGAAAATCTACATATAAAGAATGAGCTCATATTGGTGAAAAATATAAATGCCTTTATGTATAAGTACATAAAGATAAAGATCTGAAAGGACAAATACTACAGAAGGACATTATTACTAAGGTAATAGTGAAAATCTGATATTTTAATTTTTTAGTTTTGTTTGTTAGTGCTTTCTAATTTTTTTACAATACACATGCTACATTTTTACAACAATAAAGAGTTTTTAAAAAATTATATAAAATAAGAAGTGAAAGTATCTTATTCTTCTCTTCTAAACTCATCCTTAGTGATAAGCTGTCAACATTTTAGTACTTTTTTCTATTACTACTTTTATGTATACACATAATATTCTAAAAATTTATATAGTAAAAATACTATATAAGTATTTTTGGTAACTCACATTCTGAAAACTTAATATAGCATACACATCTCATAGATTCAGACATATCAAAATGTGTTGGTTATTTCTCCTTTGCTGGATACATAGCTTGTTTCCATTTTTGTCAGTGTGGTATCACAGCAATCGCACAGTAAGTATCCTGGAATGTATGCTCTTAAGAAATCAACATTCAACAAGTATTTATTGAGCTTATGTGCTGGGTTCTGTTCTAGATGTTAAGGATACAGTTGTGAACAAAGCAAAGTTCTGATCTTCAGGAATTTACTAGTACAGGGTAACGAGCATAACTGTTAACAAGAACAAACTTCCTTGATATGTTAAGACTGTGAGGAAAACAGGTCAAAAGTGATCCATAACTATTTAATTTCATTTTAAAAACTTCACCAAAAATCTTACAATGAATACAAAAGTACATGTATACTGTAGCAAGTGAGATTCGAACAGTGTACTATCTGAAAACACAGGAGTGCATTGTATATATTTAATTTCTCACAGTTAATTTAAGAATAAGAAAGCATGGGTTATAAATTCAGATTAATTGTTAAGAACAAATGTATATCCTATCTAATAAAAGAATAATATGCAAATTAGCCATCACTCCACTACACCTAAGCCATGCCCACCAGCCAATCAGAGTGACTATATGCAAATTAACCCAGCCAAGATGGTGCCAGCAGCCATGGAGCTGGAGCAAACAGGAGGCTTGGTTTCCCTGGCAATGGAGGAAGCCAAGCTTCCTGCCTGCCTAGGCTAGCTTGGCCTCCACTCAAGGTAACAAAGTTTCAATTATAGAAGATAAATAAACCCCAGATACCTGCTTCCAGCCAGCCTCACTGGAAGCTTGGGTCGCTACAGGCCTTGGCCAGCCTGTAAACAGCCATCAGCCCCTCACCCAGGATGGCCACACCCTCATGGGGTGAAGGCTCTCGCTGGAAGGTTTGGCCAGCCTGCAAACAGCCATCAGCTACTCGCCCATGGTGGCCATTAAGGAAAAACCCTTAATTCCTCAACACTACAGAGACAGAGAATAGGTACATGGATTTATGTTTACCAATATGGTGCTCACTCTTAGTTTTAACATACAGAGGATAGGAGATTGGAAGCGAGATACCTGAACAGTAGTTAGCAGAGGAAGCAATAGAAACAGCTAAATTACTGCCATAGACCTGTTACTATGCCTCTCAATTCCTACTTTCTATTTCTATTCAACTACTTTTCTGACCCTTGGAAGCTCTAAAGCTTGATTCTTGACCTCTCATTGATCCTGAGCCCACAACATATTCTAATAATTCTCCTTTTGCTTGGCCAATTTTTAAAAAAAATATATTTTATTGATTTCAAAGAGAAAAGGGAGAGGGGGAGATAGAAACATCAATGATGAGAGAGAATCATTGATCAGCTGCCCCCTGCATGCCCCCTACTGGGGAATCAAGCCTGTAATCAAATATGGGACCTTTCAGTTCACAGGCCAACACTCTATCCACTGAGTCAAACCTGCTAGGGATTGTCCATTCTTAAAAAAATCTCTTTTGCTTGCAATTAAGCACTTTAAGTGGAACAGATATTGATTTTAACTTGTTTTTCAGCATCTACCACAAAATAAGTTCTTCCTTACTACAAGAGTTGTGAGAAATATAGAATAAATAGAACAGACACATAGACACATGCCATTCTTCATTTAGTCATTCACTTATGTAACGGTCAAGAACTATTATTAAATATCCAAATATACAAAGCACCGCTCCAAGCTTTGGGGAGTTGGGAGACAACACTAACATTTGTGAAGTGAGAGCAAGGCAACAGGGATACCTTAGTTGGTCTTTAGACCCCTGAACTCATGTTAGGTGACCAATGCATCCACAGAGAGTTTTACTTGATTGATATGCCTTCACAATTCATTTAAGCCACTTTATTACACAAAATATTTTCTACTATTTATTTTGCAATTCTACACTTTTTCAGTAACAGGTTATCAGTAAATGGTGTCTGGTGTTAATGTGATGTATTTGCTTCTTTTTACCCTTCACAGTAGTAGGATTTACCTGAAAATGAATAAATGCTTTGTGCAACTAAGTGGTGTTCCCGCTGAGAGCGCTCAATAAATTAAAACAAAGCGATTCGTGCAAACATTAAAATAAAATATCATCTGGTCTGCTGTGGTTATTCAAGTTGGCTTTGCCTCTTAGGGTGATTCTAAAAAGGAATTAACCAGAAATGGGAAAGGATAGTATTCCAAAATTCCTGTTTCATTTCAGGGCCTAAGGTTACTAATGAAGCAGTTCTTGCAGCAGGCAGAGAGAGAGCCGGGACAGCCTTCTTTTCGCATCCCCCTAGCTAGCGTTTAGTCTCCAGTGCTCTTCATTCTTCCTTACCACATCACAGTGGCAAACCCAAGTTTTCTCGCCTTCAGTTTAAGGAGAATTCAAGTTTCCTTCCAAGAGGAAGAGTATCATTCTCCTTGATATTAAAAGGATAAAGCTTTCTGATAAGGAGTGTGCCCCAAGCAGCCTTTAATATTTAATGGCGGTATCATAGAGGTATTGACTTGAGAGTGAACAATAAATTTTAAAAATACCCAGAAGCTCATGTCAAATGAATCAGAAAAATGGTTTTTCTTTTTAAACATGAGTTTGCCATGGGAAGTATTTTAATATGGCAGAACAGAGCCAAGAAGCTTAGATTTAGAATGAATGAGGCATGGAAGATGAATTACAGGACAAGACGCTATTTATGGAGAACATAAAAAAGCAAGTGTGTAGACAGGTGGGGGAAGCAGAGTGACTTGTTGAAATACGGAACCCCGTGGGGGCACATTAACACATGATCCAGAGAAAACACGAAAGATGCCAAGAAGCAACTGAGATTTACAGAGAAGGTCTCTACAAAGACCAAATACTAAGTACACATGATATTTTTGTGACATTTCTTCATTATGGTTTAATATTAAACCTGTCAGCCCTCTTAGCCAGGGGAAGCTCTTCAACCATTTATTGTAGGATCCATTATGGTACAATCACCAGCAGCATAGTCTAGAGGGGCTAGAAGCTTTTTATTGCATGTGTCTCTTCAAAACCCAAGGCTAGTTTAGACTAGATGACTTCACTTCGAGTGAAACACAAATTACTAAAGGAAGGCAGGCATTAAACCTAACTGAAGGTTCTGAGAACAGGACAGCCATAACGTGATAAATGACCATGCTTGGATTTAATATCGTACCCTGGGTGCAATACAAAATAATTTGTCAATCATCAGTAGAATGAAGGTAGGCAATTGCTGGCATCCATCTTATCTTTTCATTAGTTATTAAAATGAATCATGAGAGTCACTCTTCTCATAGTTTGTGAACAGGTTGTTTATTAATATTATTAAATTTGTCTTTACCGGTATTTTGAATAAAATGCTTTAAAATGAATGCATTATCTTTAATATTGTTTTGCTAAAAGGCATTATGTCAGTATTTATTATCTATGTTATCCCTCTCTATTTTTTTCATTTCTTATAAAAATATATGTTATTCTGCCTACACACACACACACACACAATCCGCTCCAACTTCACTAGATTAGATGATTTCCTTTTGTAGATGATAAAACAGGGGCACAAAAAAGAAAAAAGGAAAGAATTGCCTAAGGCCACGTACTGATTTAAGAACATAAAAATAAGAATGCCAGAACATAAAAATGACTATTAATCTGCCTTGCTGTTCAGCTAGCTCCTGATTGTGGCAACATTTTCCACGTCACTTGTTTCTTTTGTGTACTTTTGAATATTCACAGTTTAGTGATCACCCCCTTCCCAAATAAGAACACACCTAATATGAGGGGGAAAGGAAAGCTTAACTGCTACACTGCGAGGGCTAATTAACACAGTTCATTTTACATGTTTCCTTCATCGATGTACAGATCTTGCAGACAGGAATCTGATCCTACAACATTCCTTATTTCTATGCTGTAATGTCTATGGCCAAGCAATGACCAGTTTTGTCCTGATGTCTACCATTACTGCGTGGTAGACTAGTGCCTGCCATTCCAGAGGAAACAGAGCACGAAGCAAAGCATTCGGTGTGTGCCACTTGGGCTCATGCCAGCGTACACTGGATACTTAAGAAAGAAAAGAGTATGAATGGTTATTTACCAAATTATTTCCTCTTATTTCCACCCCCACCATGATATCTCAGGAATCAAATATTTTTAAAGATATTTGTATTGATTTTAGAATGAGAGGCGGGGAGAAGGAGAGAAACCGATCTGCTGCCTCCCGCATACCCCCCACTAGGGATTGAGCCCCCAGCCAGGGCATGCACCCTGACTGGGAATGGAACCGGTGATCGCTGGTGCATGGGATGATGATCAATCAACTGAGTCACACTGGCCAGGGCAGGAACCAAATCTTTTCGATGTTTTGTTTTTATGTACTATATTGTTCTCTTCCATTCTGCTCTGTGCCCACCATTTTAGCTCAAACACTCATCAAGTTCACTAAAATGATGACCTGAGATATTCCCACATCAAACTAAGGTTTTCCCTATCTCCGAAAATTATACCTGAATAGCCAAAAGTTATTTTAATAATATGTTTCTTTTACATACCCTTCCCACTTTATATCTCCACTCAGTTAAAATTAAACAAAAGAAATCATAAGGTTAAATTTAAAAGTTCTCTCAATCTGGCCCCTACTATTGTTTCACTATTTTGTTTTCAGTATATCTTTACATGAAAACTCTATGGCAGCCAAGTTTTTCATTTATTGTTTCACAATTAGATCAACTCATAATTCCAAGTACCCTGGGTGACTTCCTCCTTCTCTACTTCTCTAAGTCCTACTCTTCTTTGAATATGCAGTTTCAGCTGCTCTTCCATTAGAGCAAATCTCTTCTTCTAAATTCCTACCCCAGCCCTCTCCCTTAATAGACAGACTCGGGGAGCCAACTCCTGTTTAGTAGGCGTCACAAACGTAAGCTGTTCAAAATGCAACTCTATATGCACTCCTTGCCACCACCAGTTTCTTTTCTATCTTCTCCTAGTTTGGTAAGTGGCAACACCATCCATCTGATATTTGACTGAGTCCCGTTTGTCCTCATTCATCACTTTCAATTCATTCACAACTCCTATCATTTCTACTCCCAAAATATATTTCACATTGTTCAAGGTTTTTTTATGGCTACTTGCTATCACTGTGGCAGAAACCACCGTTATTTAGAACGTTGCCATAGCCTTTTAGCATGTCTCTCTCCCACTCAAACACATTCTCCACAAAACAGCCATTAAAATAAGCAAAATCAGATCCTTCCCTTCCCTGCCTGGAACTGTCCACATTCCTTATCATGACCTATAGGCTCAGCATAAAAAGGTCCATCTCTAACCTCATTTTAGACCACTCTCCCCATGGCATATATGTTCCAGATAAATTGGCCTTCTGGTAATTCCTAGATACACCACTAGGATATGTATTTTTTAAATTTAGGCTTTAAACTTTACACTTGGAGCCATCTGTCTCCCCACAGGCCCATTGATCTTGGCTGGCTAGCTTCTCTTTCAGGTTTTAGTTTTTGAGAGGCCTTTATTAACTGCCCTAAATAATTCAGGCTACCACCCCATTATTTTCCATCGCAAAGCCCTACATAATTCCTTCATAGCACTTACCACACTCTCTACTTATTTGGTTATTTATTTGTTTACTTGATATTGTAGCCTTTAAAAAGAAGTCATCTGCCACCAGTGTGGAATGTATGCTCAGTGAAGCCAAAAACCAAATCTGCCTGTTATCTTCGTATTTTCACCACTTAGCACCGTGCCTGGCATAAGGGATGCCCAGGGAGGATTAGTTCATTGACTGAGCATTGCCTTTGGGGTATAGAGTATTATCCTTTCCTTAGTGATTATCATTGTTGTAGACTTTATCTTATAACATATTACTTCCCCAATGTCTAGTAAAGTGCCCTACATATACTTGAACTTCAAAACTTTCAACTTGTCGATGTTAATGACATAGGAAACTTGAATTGTCAACTTAAGTGTATGGGTTTGGATTGAGTGTTTACTTGTTAGAAATCAGCTTATTACTCCTTGAATAAAAATCTGAATGGTGTTAAGGAACTTCGAATAAGACTTTTAGTGTAGCCCTGCCAAAGAAAACAGTATAGTCATGTAGGAGGACTGAATTAGCTATATAAAATTTGGTACAGATTTGTCTTGAATTCAGTATATTCTAAGAAAAAGAGATTTATTTTCCTCTGGCTTGGCAAAGACATTTATGCAAAACTTTGAGGCCAAACTTATGGTGAATGAGCAATTTTTTAAAAAGGAGGAAAATCAGATTATTTTTTATAAACATACACAGATTATAAGTTTGGGGTGAGGATTGGGGCATATAACTGAGAGGATAATAAGGAAGGAAGAGTCCTTCAGAGGTGTCACAAGAGCCTGAGTTGTTTGCTGTTAATAAGGGCATTAAGAAGCACACAGAAATGCAGACCAGTGAGGGAGGGGGAATCTTCAATTTTCTTCTTTGTTTGCTTTTTCTTTTTCTTTTTATGTGTTAGGGGAATGGAGAAGTTCTGGCTAAAGTTTTTCACTAAAATGTCTTCAAAATAAATCATTTATAATAATGTCTTGAGAATATGCATACATTTGAAATGAGTAAGCTCCATATGCCTCATCCATTTCCCTGCTTCATGAGTAGTCTCAGCTCTATGAGCAAATGGACCACATTCCATCCAACGCTCATTAAGAAGCACTTGCAGGTTTCCTGTGGCAGATGGGGAATGAGTGGATGGAGTTGGCTGCCTCCTCTTTTCCCTTTCTTGTTGGGATGAGTTTCAGAAGAATGCTTCTTTATCTCTTCGCAATATTATTCTACTTCATTTTATAAATAGCAAATTTTTTAAGTTATTTTTTTATTTTCTAAGTTCATAATTATTGTGGCCAAATTAAATCCTAAGATTCCATGAGTTGGCAGTTGAGGTAAAATCATTTCCTTACTTTGAATAAATCACAAACTATGATCAGGAAACATATTGTATTTTATTTTCGTTTTTTCAGAATTGTCTAATTTCCTTTAGAAGTAAGCCTGGACTGTTGAAATCAAGGTGTATGCAAATAGGAGGAATGATTCATTTCAAATAAGAGCATTTATATTAAAAAAGAATTCAAATTGGATTCTTTTGTAGAAGGCATCTGTAATATAGTCACAGGCTGCTTAGCAATGGGGATACGTTCTGAGAAGTGCTGCCTTAGGCTATTTCATTATTCTGAGTCTCAGAGAGTGTACCTCCATGCACCTAAGTGGGATGCATTACTGCTCTAAGTGCATGTGCTGTACTTTGATGGTTTATTTACACCACCATCAGCACAGACACATGAATAATGCACTCCCCTACCACATTAGGACAGCTTCAGCATCACTCCGTGTTAGGAATTTTTCATCTCCATTATAATCTTGCTAAGGCCTAGTGCACGAAACTCATTCATGGGTAGGGTCCCTAGTCTTAGCTGGAGACCAGGGCCAATCTGTGGGGGCACTGGTGGGGTGATCAGGGCCAATCTGTGGCCCATTTGCCAGCCCTGCCCTCCATTGCCGCTTCAAGTCACCTTGCTCTGCAGGGTGACAGGTGGGGAGATCAGGGGTCTCCTGCTGGCACCCACCTTGGCTGGCCTGGTGTCACCTGCTTGCCAGTCCTGCCCCCTCCCTCCCTTCCTTCCCTCCCCACCCCCCCGCCACTGCCACTGCCAGTTGGGGCCTGTGAGCTAGAGGCAGCTCCTGCATTAAGCATCTGCCCCCCTGGTGGTCAGTGTGTGTCATAGCGACCATTCATTCTATTGGTTGTCCGCCGTTTGGTCGATTTGCATATTAGGCTTTTATTATATAGGATGGGACCAGCATCAAATATGCAGTCCATCGTTGATCGAAATGTCAGTATATGGTTCATAACTGTACATTCAAAGGATTATTGTATTTATTATTGAATTATAAAAGTTAGTTTAACACTTTATTAGTTGTATTTATATTGAACTTATTCCCTGTAGATTTTAGACAATTTATACTGGAAAACAAGACAATGAAAAGAAAACCAGAAGGAAGTCAGTTAAAATGAGCAGAAAGATGGATATATTTATTGGGATCATCTGTTCTGCAGTGTGCTTCCTGTTTTCTTAGCATAATGATATCTTTTCTCATTTCCCCACCTCTGTGGTTCTCACAATAACCCTTACTGCTACCCTGGCTCTATTTACTTACTTGTTCACTCTACATTAATCAGATGCAATGTTAATTTGGTAAAGAAATACATATGCAACATTAAGTATCCAGCATTGTGGTAGAGATAGAAAATGAAACAAGGGCACAAGGCTTTTCAATCACTTGTCTCAACACATCTAACCACTCAGTGACAGAGCAGAGTCACAGTGCAGAAACCTAGAACAACTGTGCATGGTTCAAAGTGCTTCACTAAACAAGTGGTATCTGCGGACTCCCGACTTCCCAACAACATCCCGCATGCTGCAGGGCATTGCTCCGGCTTAACTTGTTCACCACCAAGGCTCTGCTAGAGCCTTTGGCATTTTTTCTGTCTGTGTGTTTGTTTGTTTTCCCCACATGAGTGAACTCACCTTTTATTCTTATACCTTTAGAAAGATTCAGTGTGAAGGTCTCTTGCTGCTGGCTTTCAAGCCTCCATTTAGGAGGATAAGCAGTGAGCATACTTAAATGAATGCGAATTCCATGTTATTTCTATGTTCAGACCAACAGTTAGAGAAAGGTCAGCATTCTGTTCATCTCTTCCAATGCACTCCGTGTCCACTCCCATACCGCGCTCTGCTCTAGGGGGCAGAGCTGTGAGGACCACCCTCTACGCCTCCTTTCCCCTTGCCTTGTGGTTGCATTCAGCCTGCGGAAAACCTAACCGAGTCATGGGTGGAGGGAGGAGAGTAGTGTGATGTGTCAATTTCCCTGACTCCCTCCGTGTGGAGGGTCACCTGTGGCTGGCTGTATCCTGGAGGAGTGCCATTGTGGTTTCCTCACTGCCTGTGCATGTCTTTGGGGGTAGTCTTCTATTAAACCCTCAATGGGTTACCCTAATCTGCATGTGTTGTTTCCTGCTGGGATCCCAATTTGTACTGCACATGAGTGGTTCTGTATGCTGTATGAATTTTAGTTCGAAAAAAAGTCTTTAAATCTATACTTTTCCGAAAGTTTCGTCGGTGGACAAATCACCTTTATTTCTTTTAATGGATTTTAAAGCACTTGATTCAGGAGGACTAAATGAGAGGATAAAATGAAATAATTTATGTTTCTGTAAAGTACCTAGCACATGGCAGTCATTTTCATTAAAAAAAAAAATTAATGCTAATTGAAGAGCTCTATTTTCTTCTAAAAATGTTACCTTATTAATATGCTGTGTGCTTCGTATTTAAGTATAATTTGGGCTTATTGTCATGGATTCTACTAAATTTATACTCAATGTCAACATTAAAAGAACATGAGACCTATGGTAATAACTGTAGTTGATCTGGGATTAAGTAATAATAAATATATGATTTTCTTTCTTTTTTGCTGGAGCATCTTGTTTTCCTCAAAATAGTACAGGTCGTAATGCCTGCTCAATAAATTGCGCATTGTTTTTTTTTTTTGGAAAGGAATGAAATGGAAACATTACAGTGCCTAGAAGTTTAAGCTCCCATTCTATTTTAGAATCCTATTTTTATATTCCACTCTCAATGTCAATTCTCCGTGCTATTATTATGAGGCAATTTAGGTAACATAAATGTTCTATATTTATTTCCTTAAGAGTTTACATGTAAAACTGATACGATATATAGCAGCCAAAGGTAACCTTCCCAAAGGTCATATTTGACTTGGAAGTGTGCAGCCTGATATGAGCAGAGAAGTGGTGATTATAGTTCAGATGGGTAGGATGGAGTTGGTCTTCTGTTTTATGCTTGCTGGTTTTGTAATTGGAAAGCCTTAACTATAAGGCATCTACATTCCTCCCATTGACTATAGAACAATAAGAACATAGTGACCAACTTGGGATGTTATGAAACTGAGATGGATATTAAGGAGGGAGGAAGTGATGCGGGAAGGATTGCCCACACCTCTGTACTATCATATGTGCGAAGCTGAAACAGCACTTACGTTTACTTTTTCTATATTTCAAACAAGCAGACACATAAAAATTCTTAATTGATTACTCCTCTCATGAAAAATCTGCAGAATCACCACAGATCAATTTACTGATGGTTCTTTATTCCTTCTGTTGTCCAGTCTCCAGTTCACTTTTGCCAGCACCAGCACTGGCCATTGCAGTCCCCTTGACTTTCTTCATTCTGTTCTGGGTTTCTTTCGCTATTGCTCCTGGTCTTCTCATATAGACCATGTCTTGAAATCCATGTTTGGGTTCATTTTTCTTTGCCCAATCCAGGGAATCATGAATCGTGCCAAAGCCAGTTGTCTCCCCACCACCAAAAAGGGTTCTGAATGCAAATATAAAAGTGACATCTGGCATGGTCTTACATGTTTTGGCGAGTTTTTCATGAATTTATGTCTGGGGTACTGTTGCCTCCCGGGTGAAGGGTATTTATACCATTAGTTTCCGCTGACGTAGTCTGTTGGTCATGACTGTTTTGGTCCAGATAGTTTCCATGTCATTCATAATGACAGCAAATCTTCAAACAGCCAGGGAGGAAAAGCTTTCATTCACTTTCAAGAAAGCTAATGAGATAGGATCTGAGAAGGACACTTCACCTCTGAGGTCTTTCTCTCCAAAACCCATGATTCCAGGCTAAGCACGAGGCAAACGTCAGACAAATCCTAATTGAGGGACATGAAGAAAAGTATCAGCCCAATGCATCTCAAAACTGCCAAGGTCATCAAAACAAGGAAAGACTGAGAAGCTTTCATGTTCGTGAGAAGCCAGCGCCAACTAGATGCCTGAATGCAATGTGGTTTTCTGAGCAGGATCCCAGAACACAGAAGGGTTAGGTAAAAGCTAAGGAAATCCAAATCAAATATGGATGGTAGTTAATAATGCTGCATCAATATTGATTCATTGATGACAAATGTACCATATTAATGATATTCTAATCTATTAATTATAGTTACATGAAAACTCTGTACTATCTTCACAATTTTTCTATCAACTAACTCTATTCTAAAATTAAAAGTTTTGTCTTAAGTGTCAACCATAACAATGTCACTCTAAAAGAGATCCAACCTCTTATTTTTACTCATCTTCCAAATTTTGCCAGGAACCATCTTCTAAACACAAGAATGCTGATAGATGCTCTTGTTGCCATGCCAGCCACTGCCTACTGCCTATGGATGATACTTTACCAATTCCGTTGGTCCATACTGCTTTCTCCTTTCCCTCAGGGTCTGTCCATTAGTATTGCACTTGTCAACAAATAACACAACACGACCACAGTGCTGAAAACATGGGGGTTTATTTCTGAGCTAACCAGGAGCCCACAGATGGGTGGTTATTAGAGGTGTCTCAGTGGCCCCTGCTGTTCAGGAATTCTCCTAGGCTTTCCCTGTGAACACAAATGAGCTACTGTAGTTTCAAAACAGGAAAAGGCAACAAAAGAGAGCCAACAGCCAATTTTTCTCCTTTTCACTACCCTGCGGTCACTCCTTGTGCTGTCTGCTTACTCCTGGTTGCTCAGAGCCCTGTCCCATGCCAGCAAAGAGCCCTGCTTTCTCAGTCTCTAGAAAATCAGGAGCTAGGCAATAATGGCTGATACAGCCAATGCTCAGCTTCTGTCATTCCAAATAGATCACACTACCATGCAGTTTCTATTGTTCTTTGCAGGGGACTTCGGTAATCCCTTTGAATTAGCTCTAACTCCAGGCATTGTTAGGAAGTGATGTTCCCAATTGCATCTAAATGGTGGCTGCTATGATCACCTAACTCTAAATTACTACAGTCCTGTTCTGGGGGAAAGCATTCACAAAAAGCACATAAAGTGGGGAAGCTTTCAGCTCACCAATTTGACACCCACTTGATAACAGAAAAAGGGAGCATAATTTCTTTACACCAACCTGAAGGAAAGGAACAGATTTATTTTCACATGAATTTCCTGAATCATTTTATTTGTCTTTTACAGATTAACAGAAGCATATGCTAAAAGGGTTGATTATTTTGGGTTTGTGGCAACTCTGTTTTCTGAAGCTGAAGACGAGGCACATTATCAGAGAAATAGGAGAATTTTATTACAGATTCGGGATAGAATATTCGAAGTGAGAATTCCTTTTAGAAAAGGCCCGGGAGTCAGCTCATGGCCTAAAGCAAAGAGCCTGGGCTATCCATCCGCACTGTCGGGATTAGAAACCCTGCTCCACCAGTATTGTGGCTTGTGCTTTTGAGTAAAATCTTGGGGTTTATTTGTGCCTTAATTTCACCATCTGAAAAGTGGTGGTGATGATAGTAACTGCCTAAAATAGTGCGTAGGCTCATTGACTTAATGCATGGAGTGCTCTTATAAAATTAGCCCTTGTTATTATCATTAGCAATAATGTCAGTATTACAAGAAAACAATAAAATTGCTCTCATTACTTACATGTTCTTATACTATGTAGGATTCATCTTTTTTTCTCTTTTTCTAAGGGTGAAATTTAAGCAGTAAAACTCACTCATTAGGTATAGCTATAAAGTGACTTGCCCTCAAATGTTGATTTTGCTCTCCAGGAAGAAGTATAAGCTCAGAGTACACTGTTGACCTTTAACTCTCATCTGTGAACACTCTCATTTGTGCTTCTGTCTGTGTATGCCAACCCTTTGTCTATATTGCCTCCAAATTTATGGGTTAACTTTTTCAGAATTAAAGTCCACTAATTAGTATAGATGTTCCTTTTCCACAAAGTTGCATATTTGGGGATGATATGAACATAGGGATGCTTAGAAGTTGCAAATGTTTTGTACATTAGGGTAGATGTCTATAGGATTACCTAGTGCTCTGAGCACATTCAAAACCCACTCTTTAATGATTTAATGAGAGATTTGGGTCTCTTTCCTTTGATATTGTGTATGGAGGGAATATTTTTCAGGCATATTAAGGAGGAGAGATTGGGGGAGGCCAAGAAAGAACAATATCTTCTTTGTCTTAAAGGTGGCTATATACTCTGTTTTATTGTTTACTTCAAGTTTCCTTGTACTGACTATTACCTACTAAATGGTACAATTGTATTTCTGTTTGCTGACCAGGGTAATGTTGAAATAAGAGGAGGAATTATCAAGTAGATGTGAGATTAAACTTGTTATTCCCATTTATTCCCTCCTTTGAATAAAGATCTCTTAAATAATTCCTGGCTGGGGGAAAGGGTATTGATTTTCTCATCTATTCAAAGGAATGTGTATAACTTTGTTACACAGCCTAGAGTTTAACTCTGCAAATGTCTCAGGTTACCCTCCAGGGTTAGGAGAATTTCAGATTTTGAGGGCCCTAGGTTTTATACATTTCAGGAATGATAGTTAGGAGGAAAAAATATAAAACTATAAATAATAAATCAACTATTGTTTTAGAATGAAAAAGAATTCATGAAAATGAAAATAAAAAATTGACAGCTGACAAGTACCCAGAAACATCACAAATCCAGAAATGTAGCAGGACGGTTACTTATGAAATGCTCAACACCCCTTCTTCATACCTTACTTAATCACCTCTTTGTTTGAAAATTATTTTGTAATATCACTTTCTAAAGAATGAAAAGATAATCCAGCCTTTCCTTAAACTATGTGTGTACATATATTCCACTAAGCCTAAGCTAAATGTGTCCCCAATACAACTCCTCTGATCAAGATACAAAAAAATGCTGGTATTACCCGATCAAGGGAAGTGTGGTGGTTAGTAAATTGAAATGGACTGTGGCAAAAATATCTTAGTTTTGTGAATTTTACAAAAACAAATAACCATGTGAACACATTGATATAGCCCATCCAGGACTTCGGAAAAGGCTCGTGCAATTCAAGGAACTTGAAACTTACGGTTCATTTGTTTCAGAATTAGCTCCTCTCTGCTTGAGGGACAAAGCAGTGATAGCACATTCACCCTTCCTTTCACCAACAAAGAGGCCCAGTATATTACCTATGCAGACTCCTAATTACTGGATGGCACTGTTATGTTAAGAATTAACATAAATTGTTTTCATTAAAAAATAATGATTATAGCCAGTATTTGCTCTTTAAACCAGACATTTAACCAAGGTCTAGTGTGCACTACATATTAAATCTACATTACCAATATACCCATAGGAGAACTATGAAAATATACATGAATTATCTACTCACAAACTTCAAACAGGCTGAATGAGTGTTTGCTTTTATCTAATATGTTATGTGTTGATTATAGACCAGGGACCTTGAACTTAGGAAACCTGTTATTTTTTTACAAAAATATTTGAATTTCTTAAGTCTTTTTATATTTTACATGTTGGAGATGGACTCAACCAACAAATTAAAATAGAAATTGCTCTCTAAGTTTTCAAAAATATCTCAAACAACCCAAAATGTATCTGTTGAAATTGAGATATAAAGAGGAATAAATAAAAAATGGGGGAGGGGAGAGGATAAGCAAATAATGACCAATTTTTCTTCCCTGGTGGGAAGTTATAGTTAGCCATAATATCGCTGGTAATCTGGACTTCCGACAATTCTGTGGCTGGCATTAGTGTTTTGCATAGAAAGGCTGTGGTTTGTGCTACTCTAGATAGAGGTCATACCCCATACTGTCAGCAGGAGGGAACAGGGAGCCCTGAGTATGGACTCCCAAGTCAGCTCATACTGCAAACTCCGGGCCAGCTACCTAGCAGAGGTGTCTGTTTTGGGTGAACAAATAAATTTCTGAGCTTCTTCCATGTAAGTGGGAATAGGTCCCTCATAGGAGAGCTGTGAGAATAATTTAGAGTAATAAAACACCTGGATCTCCTTCTGACACATTATGGCCCCTTGATAAATGTTAATCTCTCCTTTCTTCTCGTGCTTTTTGCCCTGTTTCCTTTTCAGGCGAGCACACATCTTGATCCATAAATCACATATTCAGTCAGCAAATACTTGAGATCATCTAGTATGTACCAGGGCTTTTGCCAAGTGCAGAGGGTTTACAGAGCTGAATTAGACATGGCCCACTGCCCCCGAAGCTCACACAGGAGTGGAGGGCAGTAAACACTAACCTGAGTGGAATGTGATCTCTGTTGCCACAGAGTGTTCAGAATGTTCAGAGTGAGTGATCCCGTTCTTATCTGCTGCGTGACCCATGTCTGTCTTGCTTTTTATTTCCAAGCATCCGTTTCGTGAGGCATCATTTCATGCATTTCTGTTTCAGTGTATGTGTCTTGTTCTTCTGTCTTGTGCCTGACCCATTCTTGACAGTTCCTCACTTCTCTTGTCCACACTGAAGTTGATGTCTGCTTTTATTCACTCCTTTCCATGTGAGGTCATATAGATTGGATCAGTGGCCTCAAAACGTTTTTGACTGTGCTCCCTTTCAATTACAAATGAAATAAAATAATACAAACAGACCACGCAGTTCAGTGCAAATGTGTGTATGTGTTTTTACAATTTTTATTAACGTCTTTTTGTTACAAAATATGCCAAAATATTATTTTAAGATGGGTTGATTAAGTTAGGCACTTCCTAACGGTTCCTGAAAAATTCAGTGCCTTGCAAAATTGCTGAATGAAAACATTAAGGCTCGGGTTTTTTCCATAGAATTAGGACCAGGTTACTCAAAACATAGAGCATTTAGAAAACAGAGCAAAAATGAGAATGATGACAGTCTTCATGCAAATATCAGCACTGCTAAGTCTCCATGGGCACTGCCACTGGTGTTACTGTCAGTCAGCCAGTCCTTTGCAGACTGGAATCCGGGCTTGTGCGTCTTCCTTACTCATATTGATCCTCAGTAATGGCAAATGTCCTAGGACATATTTTTATAGGAATTTGGAGTTTAATTAGGGAGTTAAAAATTAGAAAGTCCTATTTCAGGAATTTTATTTGGTGCATTTCTGATTTCAATAAAGGATTTATACTAGATTATCTTTCCAACCCTCTGGTTAGGTGAGCAATGAAAAGCCTTAGGTTCTGGAGCTACATAGACCTGGCTTTCGATTGGTATCTAGAATTTGTTGGTTTAGTTTGTTTGGGGCGAAACTTGTTGAATATAAGTTTCTTCTTCTTTAAAATGTGCAAATGTTATCACTACCATAGAGATATTGTGAGAATTAGATGACAGAATATATGCAAAGTGTTTAGTCTCTAGGGGGCTCATCTATAGTAGTTTCCTCCCGTTTTCCACTTGACTCTGTGTTCATTGTTAGACCTGCCTGATCATTCATTACATAACTAGAAGGCAGGACATCTAATTTCCAGCTCTACTACTAACTAGTTGTAGAATCTTGGCAGTTCATTAGACACTATTGTTCCCCTGTCTCTGATCTATAAAGTGATAAATATGAACACAACAATCCTTGTGATGTTCTGTATTCTATTTTTTAAATTCTGAATATTAAAATGTTTGAGTGAAATGAACCAGGAGGGGGAAAGATAGAAACTTTACATAAGGAAGATTTAATTTTAAAAAATAAACTTGTGCATTTTATACTTTAATAAAACATTCAGAACAGTCTGAGTCCTTAGCATGTGCCAGGCACTTTGTGTGATGTTACAGCAATGATAACAGTTCTTTTCTGCATTAGGGCTCGAGTTTAATGCCTGGCACTTTCTAAGAGCCAAAAAGTCATTGGGTAGATGAGGATATATTGGGGACCTGGCATAATTCCTACAAATAGAACTGCCAGGAGGCTGGTCCAGCTGACCATCAGTTTAGTAAGCACATCAAGATACAGTGCCTACATGTCAAGAGATTCAGGAAGTATTCTGCAAAGATTTTCCAAGAGAATGTCTGGAGTTCCTAATAGATGGCTAGGATGTAGCTAACAATATAAAGGGACAGTGTGGCATCAAACGGAATACCAAGATCAGTGTAGGGTTGTCCAAATCCCAGCAACTGAAATAAGGTCCTGGAGTGAAATTAGAATCTCCAACAAGAGCTGAGCAGAAACCAAAAAGCAGACTTTGCCCAGTGCAGACTGGAGACCAGAGTGGGACTGACACCTATTCTTTTTAAGCTTATCATTGAGTAAGAGGGCTTGTAGAAGTCTGCATATAAAGAAGAATTTGTAAGGATCCTTGGAAATTTTCAAGAAGAGGAACTTCAAAAGATGGAATGGACACATATGGTCAAAAGGGTTAATAAAAGGGTTTGAAGTCATGGGGAGAATTTTGATAGGTTTTTGTGGTTTTCAACCTGTTGAATATCAGAATCAACTAGATCACCTGAATTGCTTGCTAAGTATGTTACGGTATGCTTTCTTTCTTTTCTTAGTGATTCTAAAATGCAACCGAGTTTGAAGAAATGTGTTAGGAAACTCTTCCAACTAGTGGGAATGCCATGAACAAAGACTCAAAGTCAAAGAAGCAGATTTATTCAGGGGCCATCTAGTTTTGCTGGTGCAGATGGCAGAGTACACTTGCTAAAGTGTTAAATTGGGAGAAGGAAAATAAGAAATCGTTGCATGAAAAGGTCCAATGACAAAGCCTTGAAAAATGAAGAAAACAAGGTAGTACAGAGTTGGGAGCCAAGGACAGTGAGAATTCCTGGAAAGATGATATGGTCAAATAGTGGAAAATATCCAAACATAAAAATACAAAGACATCAGGAAAATATAATACAAATTGAAAAGCTAAGTAATCTTTCGCCTCACATTTTTTCTTATGTGATTAAGTATATTAAAACTGCTCTTCCTAGTTTTACTGGACATTGTTCTATAGTTTTTATGCATGTTTAGTCAAAAACACCCTCAGCCTTCATTTCTTTATTTGCAAAATAGAAATTTAAGCAACGAAAAATCTTTGCTCGCTTAAAACTCCTGTGGTCATTTTGAGGGTAAGCGTGTGAAAGTTTTGTTTAGAGCATCTGTTCTTACAAAGAGTTAAAAAAAAAAATGCTTAACACTTGAGTAAGAACATGTATGTTAAGTTATAATTGATAATGACACAAACTTATTATTCATTTCATGAACACTCCCAACTTCCCAATCATTACTTCATGAATTGGCAGTTCCAATTTATTTTCTATAGCTTATTTTTCAGACAAAACTTTCTCTGACAATCCCTTGTAGGCACTATCTGATCTTGGAAGATTCCAGTCCATTCAAACCAGAAAATGCTTAAGTTAATGAGGGGGAAAACTTTGTGCCTATTTTGACTTTAAAGACCACTGGGACCTTAAGCCACTTCAAAGCCTGCCGTTTAATCTTCTCATTGTTGAGCCCTTTGTTGCGAGGGGACAAGGGGGTGTGATTTTTATCCTTGTAATCAGTTTCTGTCAAGACTAGTTTTCTAAACATTTGTTAAGGGGAAGTTACAGAAGTATTATGTGTGGCCACTAGTCTGTCACCCTTAGCTGATAAAAGGAGAGATGAGTGTGAAGTCATCAAACCTCTAGTCTGGTTAGCTTTCTTCTGGAGGTCCAGAAAGGAACCCACTTTTCACAAACACACCTGTAATGAAGGAAGATTGCATTTGAAACTGTCCAGTTGTGGAAAATTTGACTTCCTTCTAGAAAATATGGCAGGTAAATCACTGATTTTTTTTTCTTATTAGAAATATGTGGAAGCTTTGAGAAAGAAATCTTGGGCTGGGAGTTGGGGGCTTGGGGTGCAAAGAGAGATTGCTATATCAACTAAAATTGTTATTTAAGTCTTCTATCAGTTTACTATTTGGTGCCTCCACAATTAAATTGCTTGTATAAATATAATCTCTAGAATTTGCTGCTTTGTACACAGTTAAATATGGTGAAAACAGGTTTTGAAAATTCAAAACTATATAGGTTTTTATGTCTGTCAGGAAATACAGAAAAACTTCAAGAGCATCCATGTAGAAGCAAACAGATAAAAAGTGAGACTTGAGGGTACTTTTTCTGTTTAAGGCAACTAGCCCTTCAGTGTTCATTCAGATTTATTCATTATTAGCCAGTGTATTTTTGGAAGACATTTTAGGATTTGGTTTCTTTGTTGTACATATTCGGTGCATCATGATTCCGTTTGTAGAGCTTAGTGTCCGATGTTGTGGTCCTGATTAAAGTGTTTTAAGTTAAGTGCTAGATAACCATTCCAGCCTTTAGTTTTGTAATCCACTAGAGAGCCTCCTTGCACTTGATTCTGGAAACTTGCTGCCTACTTACAGAGCTTTAAATACATGTTTGTTTTTATTTGCAGTCTCTTTAAATTGTGTTCTTCAAGTAAGGACCATTTTTACAAATTCTGATTCTGAATACATTTTCTATGGAAACCTGTAAATAACTATCAACTCTTACCCAGTTTGAGGGTTTTATTAACTTTCTCAGAGAATGCAATAGTCATTTTTTAAAATTTCAAGAGCATCTTTTTGAAGGGTATTCAGTGTCTCTAAAATATAAACATGTGAAATATATCAAAAGCATTGTTTATTCTGACACTGTATAGCTTAAATTGTAAAGTAATAGACAATCTTATTAATTTTAATACTTCTTTACATCTTTTTGAGTTATCTCTAGTAAATTGGGGAAACAGATTTTCATGGGGCTTCCATATACTTTCAAGTATTTGATAATTTCTCATGTGTGAAACCATATGGAAAACTAAAATGGTGCATTATTATGGTTAGTAGAAGGGTTATTTCTCTTATTTAGTAGGGCTTTTTCATTGTCTAAAGCTAAAGTTAGAGTGGATAAATTATGTTGGTTGATATTTTATTGATTGTCTTTTATTTTTATGCCTAAGAGAGGATTAAAGCACTGCTTAGATTGAGAATCCCTCAATTAGAGAAATTTTAAATAGAGGGTTAAACTTAATTTCACTATTGCACTCATCCAAAAATTAAAAATAAATATTAATCAAAATCACAACATCAATATCCTAGTGCTGCACAGAATTTTGAACCACCTTATGCTATTTCAAAATACCTTAAGGAGGTTATGTTCAGATCTCTCTTTATTTAGCAGTGTCTGAACTCACAAGTGGTTCCTTGTTTTAGAGCCTAGAATACTCTTTAGCAAATCATGTTTTTAGCAAAAATTTAATGATTAGCAATGCTCCTTATCTGACAACATAACTTGTTTCCTATAATGTGATAAACGTCATATAGCAATCATAAAACCTGTTTACTAATTGGCATGGAAATTATAGCTTGAGTTGCTTCACTAATTCATACACAGCAGTGAACTGCTCTGTGGGTGTGAGTATACTTTTCAGGTTTACTTTTCATCCTGATCCCAGATTAACATTATTATGACATGTGAAGGTCTGCACATTACCAATGTACAACCAGTGCACCAGGAAATGGTCCTGCAAGTATTACACCTTTTTATCTAGAGCAAGATGTGTGTCCCTTCTAAAATTGCTGCTAAAATAAGAGTCTTGAGTTTATGCTACTCAAACTGATTGAGAGAGGAAATGGTAGTCATTTGATGTTTATTTCTTAACAGCACTTTAAAAATCGGTACATATTCCTAGAGCTTTGAAAGTATTAACTGCGCAGCTTCTGTGCTTCCAAATAAGTAATACATTACAAATTAAAACCATGTCATAGTGCAGCCAAAATACTGAAGTTAGAACACATTCAATATTTTCCATAAGAGCTACAAATAAAACAGTTGAAATTAATTCCATACACTCACACAGATATGAAGACAATTGTTCATATATGCTTTGATATGATAATATTTAAAAAAGAGTGACTTACAGAAAGTATTTATAGTGTGCGCAGAGTTCATTGTTGGTCATTATAGAAACAATAAGAGGTTTTACCATATACTGGAGGACTGATGCACAGAATTCATGCAAGGAGGAGGGGGGTCCTTCAACCTGTCCTGTACCCTCTTGCAATCTGGGACCCTTTGGGGGATGTCAGACATCCCTCTTGTGATCTGGGATTCCTTGCTCCTAACCGCCTGCTTGCTTGCTCCTTACCACTTGGCTCACAGCTCCTTAGCGCTGCCATGGAGACTGGAGAGGCTCCTGCCACCACCACTATGCTCATCAGTCATGAGCTCAGCTTCTGGCTGAGTGACCCCCTCGCTGTGGGAGCACACTGACCACCAGTGAGCAGTTCCTGAGTTGAGCATCTGCCCCTTGTGGTCAGTGCATATCATAGCGACCAGTCATTCTGGTCATTCTGCCATAATGGTCGCTAGGCTTTTATTATATAGACTAGGAGCCCAGTGCACAAAATTCGTGCATGGGCGGGGGGCGGGGTGTCCCTCAGCCCGCCCTTACCCTCTCAAACCTGGGACCCCTAGGGATATGTCCCTCTCACAATCTGGGACTGCTGCCTTCTAATCGCTTGCCTGCCAGCCTGATTACCCTTAACCACTCCCCTGCCAGCCTGATCACCCCCAACTGCCCTCCCCTGAAGATCTGGTTGCCTCCAACTGCCCTCCCTTGCCAACCTAATTGCCCACAACTGCTGGCCAACTTGTGATGATGTGAGGGTGTCCTGTGAGGGCGCGAGGACCACCTAAGCTTTTATTAATATAGATAATCTGCTGACCTTTTCTCTGACAATTAGAGAATATTCTGGGTCACGTATGAATCATAATTTTCCTTGGATCACATGATATGTATTGACAAGTCTGAGTGGTATTTAACACACTCTCTTTTTCTACAGTCAGTTTTACTTAGGGCCCAGAGGAAGCACCACCATCCATTTTCTTCATGTAAATCAATTGCCTCTCTTTCTATTTCTGTCTTCTTTCCCTATATCTTTCACCTTCCCTTCTTTATGTAGCACAAATAGTCTTTGTTCTGTAATTTCATATATTTTGTGAAAATTGGTACGTAATGCTTTTTTTTAGTTATTCAAAAATGTAATAAAATAAACCTTATTTTGTGTGGTCTTTAACTTCTGAGGCCCTCATTAGAACATTTGGTGAATTTCAGTGAATCTGTAATTGTAAAAGTTCTATTTCTGCTCTTTGCAAGTGATGTTTCTAGCTTCAGATGTATTTTTATTGCATTGAGTTATTTGCTCTGAGCAGCAATTTTTATAGCAGTCAGAAGAAATCAAAGCTTCAAGAGGATGGATGTTCACCTTGGCCCTGTGGCTCAGTCAGTTGCGCCTTGTTCCATGCGCCGAAAGGTTGCCAGTTTGATTCCCTGCCAGGGCACATGCCCTGGTTTTGGGCTCTGCCCCTGGTAGGGGAGCATGCAGGAGGCAGCTGATCAATGTTTCACTCTCTCATCGATTTTCTGATTTTCTCTCTCTTGGTCTCTCACTAGCAATCTGGGGGGAAAAAAACCTCACACAAAAAAAGAAAGAAAGAACTTCTTCTATTAGTAAAGCCATGCTTCCAGGTATTTCTATCATTACAGCTTTTAGAAGCAAGAAGAGCCTCAGCACAATATTTCTGAATCCCCAAAAATGCCTCATCCATACCTAAGTTATCTGAGTCCTAGCAGAATCCTGTATTGATGCTCTGAGACTTTTATTGACCTTTCATTCATTTTTTTTATTTCCTCTTCTTTCTTTTTTTCATTTCCTAAATTCATGAGCTTAAAAGGCAGTTATAATTTTCATTTTCTTGTGAAAGATGTATATATAGTTTCTTCTCCATCACGTCATCAGGGCAGTAGGAAAGAAAAGCTTCTCTGTTAAAAAAAAACAAACAAACAAAAAACAAAACAAACAAACAAAAACAAAACAAAAAACAGACCTAAGCAAACGAATCACTTCACAGATGAAAGGTCTGCTGGGGACAATCTGTGTCTTTCCTCTTAGCTGTCAGTTAACAAGGAAACCGAATCCTTAGCATTTACTGAGTGTAAAATAAAGGCAGTTAATCATTTTATTACCAATGCTCTCAACCCTGAAGACTTCCCTGCCCCTGACTTTCTATTCACTCTTTTTTTTTTTAGTGTGTGTGTGTGTGTGTTTTATTCTTTAAACAAACCCTTAGTAAGTTCTTATCAAGACATACGTTTTGCTAGGGGCTCAAGATACAAACATGACTACATCTTTTTCCCTACAATTAAGGACATGACAGCCTTGTGAGAGAGACAGGTATGCAGGCAAGGACTTTATTATTCTGTGAATATGGGAAGTGAGAGGGGCAGGAACAAGCATAGCCACAGAGGAGGCATCAGGGAAGTCTGGCTAGAAAAGTGAGGACAACGTCACTGAAGGTGAACATTTCCAGCTAGGTCTTAAAGCTTTAATAGAAAATTTGCAAATAAATAAAGAGGTACAGGAAGAAACAAATAAAAGCATGTTCAGGCCAACAATGGCAGCTAGAAGAGTCTGCTTAGAAACACAGCGGGAGATGAGCGAGGTTGGACTGAAAAGAGGGCTGGAAATGTGTTTGAAGCCAGATTGTTAAGGGCTTTGCATGCCTCTAGAACTGGGGACCTTAATTTTCTGGTGATGGATTATTAGCAAAGATTTTTAATCAGGAGTTTCTATCAAGTTAAATCTTTGACAATAGCACATAAAATCCATTAGGGCAGAAACTTCGTTTCATTCACTTCTAAATCCCGGAACAGAGTAGGCAGAAACCAGGAAGTGCATGCTTTACAATTGTCTATTCGAAAGATTACCCGGGGTAGTGTGGCAGCAGAATTGCCGACTGACAAGTCAGCAAAAGGGTCACCCCAAGGAGACAGTTGTGGTAAGCTAGGGGAGAGATGCAGACACCTGAGCCAGGGCAGTGGGCATCAGTTTGGTGTGAACTGGGAAGAGATGTTGGGGGCAGTATTGACAGGGTTAAGTGACTGATTGGGACTGGGTCCTCAGTGGGGAGATTAAAGAGTTGAACAACGGGACTAGAGTAACTTCAAATAAGATAAGAAAGACAAGAGAAAATACAGGCTTTGAGGTGAAATGGATGACTTTTATTTAGGGATACTCTGTGTTTGAAGCGCATCTCTCAAGGACATTAACATGGAGATGTTAAATTAAGAATCATCACACCAGGGTTAATAGCCAAGCTTATAAGAGTAATAACATTCCTCAGGAAATGGCTTACACAAGAAGAGAGTCACTTTTTATGGGGAAGATAGAGAAAAATGTACCAAAAGGAAAGGATGAGGAAAACGCAGCAGAAAGTAAAAGAGGGGTTCAGGAGAAGGTGAATACAGTCTACTCTCCGTCTCCTTCTTCTCCTTAGCACAACTAACGTGCTTCTATTGGTCTTTGAAGGCACAACAGGCTCATCCACATCAGACAGCATAGTGACAATGAAAATGTTATCTGCCTTTGTCAACTCTAGGTAAAGTGGAATGACTTAGGAGTTTAAGGATAGCTGACGACCAAACATGACATTTAAATATTTAGCAGGCAGGAGACAAAACAGAGAATTGGTAAAGGAATCAAAATATAGGACATAATTCACTTTTTTATTGCTGCCAGCTTCTATATCTTGCCATGGAGAATTTTACTCTGGCGACTTTAAAACCAGAACCGGCATAGTCTGTAGGAATTTTTCTTGGCTATGACTAGTTTCTCATGGTAAAGGCATTTATCCCAAAGAAGATCACCTGGGCTCGAGCCAGCGGGTTACTCTTGAAAGACACACATGTAAAATGACCATGAATTTGTCCCATGCACGCTGAGCAGCTGGGTTTTCTATCTTTTGTTTTCCTGAGAAAAATTCTTTGGTGGGCAATTCTCTCTTTCTCTTTCTCTTTCTCTTTCTCTCTCTCTCTCTCTCTCTCTCTCTCTCTCTCTCTCTCTCTCTTCTCTCTCTCTCTCTCTCTCTCTCTCTCTCTCTCTCTCTCTCTCTCTCTCACTGTTGATTGGTCTGAATCAATATTTTATGGCAGAATTCATAATTTTAATTTCTAATCCCCTAATCTTTATCCACCTTGACTTCTGTCTTTGTCACTTTTGAAATCAGAGTTGATTCTAGATACAAAAGATACAATATAGGGGTGAAAAGCATTTTGTGGGAATTTTGCTGAACTAGTTAGTATATAGATGACTAATGATGTACAAACCAGCTTCAAGTAGTTTAGTGCTAGGCCATTCACATCTTATTTCTTAGCCTCTTGAATGTTTTCTGGGCTGCCTGCCTTAATATATGGAAACTTAATGCCAGTTCCCAAAACTTGTCTGAAAGATTTATAGGTCATTTTCCTCTTCCAGAGGTTGTATATGGATCTCACAGCCTGTTGTGATCAATTACTTTAATTTCCATGGTAGAGAGTACATCAATGTAAAGTTAATAGCTTCCGTGACTGAATCCATAAAAATAATTACTTTATTGAAATAAAAACACAAGAACAGAAAGAGTCCCCATGCCTAAGTAAACACATACTTCTTGACATCAGTTATAGCTAAAAAAGAGACTATTTGGTGGGATATTTAAACCAAATTTCTAAGTTTTGATGAAGTGATGTAAATATTTTCTGTAGCTTATTTTGTTGACATTAAGTAACTAACATCATTTTGCAGTTATCAGGTTAATATTACCTTATCTAGGTTTACTACTATTTCTTAATTACATTTTTATTACTTTATGAAAGAATTTTCTTCCTTAATCTCAAAGAAACTGCCATCTATTTATCTTGTGGCCATCTCCTACTGAGAAAACGATTTCTCTTGTTTTGAACTCTTCACCCTGAATCCCATGCCAGAAGTTCTAGCTTCCTCAAGTCTCCCCTGACAGTGTTATTGTAGAATTTCTTTGTGGATGGGGCTCATGGGTAGAATGTATTTAGAAGGGGGTGCCAGATTTCTCTTCTGGAAGTTTCATTTGCATAGCAAATACAATGCATACATTTACTCTTTTGTTTATTTGGGAGTTAGAGGCTAAAGCTCCTCTACCCCAAGACATGTGCTCAGGGGCCCCAGTGGTGTTCCGTGCTTGCTGCTCAGTTGTCTTCAGATCCCATTGCTGCAGTTGTCCTTGTCTCCTGCTCTGGGGATCTCTTTCAAATGTCACTTATCTCTTTTTTTTCTGCTCAAATGTAGATTGGTCTGCATTGATGTTCAAGAAGTTATGTTCTCTTCATGACTTATCATGCTCCAATAGTAGAGTGAAACTTTACATCCATATATGCTGGCTGGAAAGTGTGCATCTATGAACTCTCAAACTCTTTTATGGAGTTTGGTTTTAAAATCTCTTTTAGGTTTTATTCTGTCTCTATTGAAACCTTTCACCTTAGGCATTGCCTATGCACATGCAGCAGACAGTGTGAGCAAAAGGCATTGGCCACAGTGCCCCATGATGCTTTGCTCCTCTTCAGCAATCACCTATTCCCACAGGCAGATGTGGATAGCTCAGTCTCCCTTCACATGGGATGAATTCTTTCTTAAAGGATATAAGATGACACATTAAATTAATTCCAGCTCCAGCTCCACCATGCTCTTAGTCTGAATGTCAGTGTGAACATTGATCAGTTTTCAAACAGAAGCATCACCCACTTCAAGTAAATATTAATTCAAAAGGCAGATGTGTGGAAAAATTACTGTGTCCACTGCATACAAGCGAGTGTTTTTTTCTTATTTGGTTGTTTGTTTATATGCTTGGTTTAAGGAATATGTATGTGCTAACTTTCTTTCTCTCACATGGGTTACTTATTAGAGTGGTAAATGTGATTGCAAGATATTACCAGGTTTAGACATCTATCTATGGGCTAATGTTAAGGAATTACTAATTATTGTTATTATTGTTATTATTATTATTATTATTCCTAATTTTTTAAAAGCATAACTGATTCTATGATACCAGTCAGATAATTACTCAAATATGTGAAAAGGAGAGACAATTATTTCACAGGGAATTAAAAAGGGTGATCAATCATTGTCGAATGACAAAACTAAAGCAATTTAGTGATCAGCTTGATATCCTTCATTTGAGGGGATACATCCATGGATTGGGGGATGCAGTACCTCACAGACAGTGGAATACTCTGCACAAGGGACTTGGGACAAAAGCAAGTGTTATAGAGCATTAGCGACTGCATACAGAAATAGGTCCTGTTTGGCTGGGCGGGCAGGGATTTCCTCATGAGACTGGCAGGTCTAATTTTCCAGGGTCAGGTGAGCTAGCAAAACCTTGGCTGATGGTGATCAGTCTTAGATTTCCTTGACAACAAAGAGTTTTCAGGAAGTGCGGTCTGGCTTGGGTTTAGATTTTAACGTGGTGGGCTGGGTCACTGGGGAGGCCTCCATTTTGTGGGTTCCAATATATGGGTTAATATTATCACTGAAGCCAGCAGCTTTCCATTTCTCTCCCTGTGGCTCTCATATTTGCTCTTTCTCATTTATCATCCTCATTCTCTAGTTCTATTTTCTTATCACATATTCTTTCTCCAATGATTTTCCAATTTTCCTCCTCTCTTTTTTCAACTTCGCGAGCAGTCAAATTGATAGGCAGAGAGAGACAAATGATTGAGGGGAAAAATGCCCAGGAGGGGAAGATAAAGTTGTGTGTGTGTGTGTGTGTGTGTGTGTGTGTGTATGAAGCTGCTGTGAGTTGAAGGGAGTAAAGATGGAGAAGGCATACAATATGTTTCCTACACAGCAATTTACAACTCACTTTTTTGTTGTTAGGTTTTCCTGTTTGTAGATTTGGGGATGAGAGGCAGAGTAGGAAAGATCTTTCAATGAACCTGGATTCAAAAACATTAAATTGCTACTATCTCTCCTGAAATTCCTGCTTATTAACTACTATTGATATAGTTGTTTTTATCAAATAAATTATTATACTTTGGTTTAAAGAACAACATTGACAAGGATGTGAAGAAAAGAGAACCTTCATGCACTGTTGGTGGAATTGCAAATTGGTGCAGCCACTATGGAAAACAGCATGGAGGTTCCTCAAAATATTAAAAATAGAAATACCATATGACCTATTAATTCTACTTCTAGGCTTTTATATGAAGAAAACAAAAACACTAATTAAAAAGGATATACCATGTTCATTGCAGCATTGTTTACAATAGCCAAGACATGGATGCAACTTAAGTGTCCATCAATAGATGAATAGATAAAGAAATTGTTATAGGTCATCTATAAAAAAGAATGAAAGCTACCCGGCTGGTGTGGCTCAGTGGCTGAATATCAGCCTATGAACTAGGAGGTCACAGTTCGATTCCTGGCCAGGGCACATGCCCAGGTTGCAGACTCCATCCCCAGTAGGGAGCATGCAGGAGGCAGCCAATGAATGATTCTTTCTCATCATTGATGTTTCTATCCCTCTCACTTCTTCTCTGAAATCTATATATCCTTCTCTGAAATCTATATATATAATGAAATCTTTTAATTTGTGATAACATGGATAAACCTAAAGAATATTATGCTAAGTGAAATCGGTCAGGCAGAGGACAAAAACCATATGATTTCACTTATATGTGAAATCTAAAAAAAATGAAACAAGGGAACAAACATTACAAAACAGAAACAGTCTCATAGACACAGAGAACATACTGATGGTTGCCAGGGATGAAGGAAATGGAGGCAAGGGCGGCAAACAAGAGAAGGGAGATAAAATGTACATATTTCCAGGTATAAAATAAGTAAGTCACAGGGATATAATGTGCAGCATAGGGAATATAGCTTAATATTGTAATAAATTTGTACCATGGCAGATGGTTACTAAACTTAACATGGTGATCACCTAGTTAAGTATATTAATATTGAATAACTATGTTGTACACATGAAACTAATATAATGCTTTTTATTAGCTATATTTTAATACAAATGGGGGAAAAAGGGAGTTTTAGCAACTTCCCAATATTATTTTCCTGCTGGACACAGGGCAGTCTGATAAAACTTCAACATGATTTGCCTGAGTTGCCAACAGAATTTGTACTTCTAGGCCCTTTGCACTGATCACAAGCAGCTCCATGCCTACATAGCCTCCTATGTATGTATTTATATCCACATGTCGGCATGGCTCTTCATTGATTAAAGAATAAGGTGACTACCCCAGCCTGGAGTTGATGATATGTCCATTGTGAGTAAAGTTAGTCTAGGTTACATGCGAGATTGAAAAATGCATTTGGAAAATTATTTACAAAGAAGAATGACAGGATTTGGACATGAATAATGGCTGACACTTTCAAATTGAACCATGCCAGTGGAACAGCTGGCAGAGTTGGGATCCTGCTGATTCATCACTTCTCTTCAGAAAATACAAACATCCAGAAATAAGTTACAGAGTTATTCCACTCAGACCTATAGGGATTTCATTTATGTATATGTTTTTTAAATGCCTTCAGGTATAACAGTGTTGAATCTTGCATTTAAAAAAATTAATCAGATAACTTCTGATAATTTTGAAACACAATGTTGTTCGTAGGTGTCTTTAAGGTCAAAACTCCTCTTGCCTCATTAGGGGAAATCTCTAATTTGTGAAGCAAAAAAGTTTTGTAGAGAAGAAAATGTTCTATACTAGAGAGATAGCTTGAAATTAATTTATAGAATGCAAATAAGAGAACAAAATCATGTTGGCAACTGAAATAGAGTTTTACCTCCCTTGCATTTAGGACAAGGTCAGTTAATCAGTAAGTGAAGTTGAGTGTGTTACAAGTAATGCTTAGTGGGGTCTTTCAGTTCCTAACTTTGCTTCATCCACACTTCCAGGGGTCACTCTTTCTTTACTTTTTATTTGAATATTTTTATTATGTAGAAACAGAATCAAAAGAATAAATTATTTTTAAAAGATGAAGTAATATTAAGATACTACTTTCAGTATCCAGTGATAAAGGAATGAGACTGATGTATGTGGAAAAAAATTATAAGTTCTGGAAACAAAATATACTTTGCGAGAGCATCTGGCCAATTCCCAGATAAAATTAATTTAATTCAAACAGTCAAGTTAAAGTCTAGCTTCTTTCTAATGCTATTCAGAGTCCTAAAGTATCCGTGATTCTTAGTATCTCCACTTTTAATATAGAGTACTATTTAAAAGTAGCCCATATTCTTCAAGACAATATTTTTAAATGTGATGAGCCTCAGATAATATATTCACAGAATAAACAGGATTACAAACATACTAGTGTAATAATATCTGCTAATTTCTATGACATTAAGACGGCTAACATAACAAAGAAACCAGAATAATAATAAAAATCTCTATTAAAATGTTTATGCTATCAACCTGTCACAGAAATTATTGAATAGAAAACGTAACATAGTGATTGGTCTATAACAGCTGTGCATCTATCAATCTATATATTTACATATTATTATGTCAAATGTATTCTTCCCTTCTATCAGTGTGTTTTCGTCTCTTAATTATTCAGAATGGGTCTGGCAGCATTGGCTGATTCAACTGACAATTTGGGAAGAAATAGAGTATGTAGTAAGCACAATTAACATGCATTTAAATGAAAAAAAAACTTAAGTAATGTGTGGAATTTATGGTCACCTTTTCCTGCAGATCATTTTTAATAGCAGTACTTTCTTCATACAGAAGAGTGTTTCTTGCACCACGAGGTCACACAATTCTCCTGAGGACCAGAAATGCTAAGGCTGGTTGGTCTCTTTGCATTAAACAAAATCAATTTTCCAAATTCCACTTATGTTTGAATGTTGATTTTTACAGTGGCAGAAGAGGACAGGTTCCTTTAGAAAGTAGAGCAGGTACTAATAAGATAAGCTTGGGTAACAACATAGCCATACAATTGAAGACATCTTAATCACCACATTTGGACTGATGCATGTTCAGTTAATTAGTCCACTTAAAAATCTGGTTAAAGTAGGGAACTGTGAAATAATACATGTACAGCACAGACATTTTATATCAATGCTAGAAGCCCAGTGCATGACATTCGTGCACTGATCGGGATCCCTCAGCCCGACCTGCGCCTTCTTGCAGTCTGGGACCCTTTGCTCCTTACCACCTGCCTGCAGCAAGGTCGGGAGAGGCTCCCGCCATTGCCTCTGCACTCACCAGCCCTGGGCCCATTTTCTGGCTGAGCAGTGCTCCCTGCCCCACCTCCTGGGAGCACACTGACCACCAGGGGGCAGCTCCTGCATTGAGCGTCTGTCCCCTGGTGGTCAGTGCATGTCATAGTGACCAGTCATTCCACTCTTTGGTTGATTTGCATATTATGCTTTTATTATATAGGGGGATAAAATAATTACCATATTTTCTGGCATATAAGATGACTTTTTAACCCAGGAAAATCTTCTCAAAAGTTGAGACAAACTGCTGAAATGGTAGAGGGAGAAAGTAGAGGAGGTAGTTGGATCACTTCTCTCACTAGCCTTCTTGTTATTTGAGAAGATTTTTGAGATTTTCCTGGGTTAAAAAAGTCATCTTATACACCAGAAAATGTGGTAAGTATATTTGCATTTCCCAATTTGCATGTGAGTTCAATTTCTTTTCTTTGATAAGGGGTCTAATAATTGGTGTTCTTGTCTTTTTTGCATAAGCTGCTTCTATAATTTATCACTTGTAATTTTAAAGTAATGTGAGCCCTTTTAGATCACTATGGTTTCTTTGTAAAGTCAGTTATATTAGGATATGATTTTAGCCCTCGCCAATTTTGCTCAGTGGATAGAGCATCAGCCTACCGAGTAAAAGGTTCCCAGGTTTGATTCTGGCCAAGGGCACACGCCTGGGTTGTGGGCTCGATCCCAGGAGGCAACTGATCAATGATGCTCTCTCATCATTGATGTTTCTATCTCTCTCCCCCACTTCCTTCCTTTCTGAAATCAATAAAGAAATATATTTTTAAAAAGATACGATTTTATTAAATCAATAGTTACTGTTGTTTTTCCCACATCTAATTTAATAGTAACTTTATGTCAATCCAGTGTAGCAAGCATAAAAATAGTTTTCACAGAAACACCTCTCTCAGTTTTTGCATCCACATTGGAACACTTCATATTGCATACATTACAAAATAATAATAATCACGAAACTAGATTCTACAGACTATTTCCCCTAGGTATGGCAAGGGAGTAAATGTATCAGATCAAATAAGTGTAGGAAATGCTAACGCATATCAAATTACGCAAGTTTCTTAACTGAATGATATTTTATGACATCTGAAAGAAACCTGACTTATATAAACGGGTTTGGCAGCAAATACAGCTTACCCAACTGGTGGATGCTGAAGTGAGCAAACATGCAAGAAAAATAATTAGCCACAAAATATAGGGTTCTGTGAGTAATGATAAACCTGTTTTATAGCAGGAAATGAAGAACATTTGTTTTCCAAAGCGTTGATGAGATAAAAACTAGTGAAGACATTCTCCTGTCAATTTGTTTTTATTATGCCAAGGCTACAAAACTCTGTCCTATAGGTATATCTGTTGAAGTACGTGGAATTGTCTCCATTCAAACACTGCAGAGTAAATAATTCAGGACTACTCTATTCTGAATGGCAAACAGTCATTCTCAAGGTCCCATCTATCTCTTTCAGTTGTCTCTCTTTTTCTGCTTCTTTTCTTTCTCTGCTATTCTTTTTTCTCCTCTCAGCTTATTTGGCAAAACTTTGTCGTCTATAACTACATTTTTGGTTTTCACAATCAAGCCCACTGGCCCATAAGTGTTGTTGATCTTCTTGGGAGTGAGTTCTCAGGGTAACGGTGTTGCTAATGCCCTATTGCGAATACAGTAAATTTTGCTCAGTTCGGAACTACCAAGAGTAGCAAAGTCAGTTCCCAAGTGACTTTAAAGTTTCTACACAACAGCACATTTTGCTGATACAACATGATGAATGAATTACTTAAACACACATCTCCCTACCAGATAATCTGAGGACAGCTTTGGTCGTGGCATTTAAACAAGTAAGTGTTTTGGTCTTACTAATGTGTAAGGCTATTTGGGGCCAGCAGATTTGCACCTTTGGTATGTGTATTATACAAATTATTAGTATTTGTGAAACTGAGATCCCAAAATCATTTTCCCATAAGTAAGGGGAGTAAATTTTTTTCAGATCAATTAAATTTAATAAACACTAGTGCTATGCAAGTTTCTTGATGAACAACTTCAACGTTTTCAATATCTAATGGATATTCTGCATCTCTCAAGGAGGGCAAAGTGCTATACATATCCCAAGTTTACTTCATCTGCCAACTGTCTGTTCCTGGGTTACCTAATAGACTTTTAGGAACAATGAAATATGAAAGCATCAAGCAATTGATGAAGGAGAGAGGCGAGATGAGTAGAACGACCTTAGCTGGTAGCAAGCTCTTACTTTTGTGATTGGAAGGAAAGAGGGAAAGGTCAAGAATGGGGCAAGTGTTATGGAGGGAGACTTTATGGTATTCTGAGTCGCTGAGTTAGAAAAGCCAAAGGAAAATTAAGTATAACCAAAATTCAGCTGCTGCTACTTTTCTTGAATCGTGTTCTTGTTATTACCATTGCCATCAACAAACCCAGGATTGTGTGTACCTCTTCATAAAAGTTGCCACTTCTTTAAAACAAGAGCATGAAGGCAAAGAGTCTAATTCTCAGTCATGGAGAAATGAAATGAGTGAGTATCCGTGTCTCACCAGTGTCTCTTGGATGTCCCTGAAGGACTGAACATTCCTAAACCTCAGCTACTCCATCTGTGTAACAGACTTTGAATTTGGATATTGAACATACATCGCAGAATTATTATGGGCGTTAAATAAAATGTGCAAAAGTGCTGAGCTCCGTGTTTAGTGCAGGGTGGACAAACAATAAGTACTTTTTTATTTCGCTTACACACAATATAGCCTCTTGGTTGCAACCATGGCCCACATTCTTAAAGGCAAAGTTAACCTTTTACTATTTATGCATACTTACGCTTGTTAAGTGCAATCACCTTACTTTCTCTTGGGTAAAGGGAATCTTTTCAGGGCCAATTACTTAACTTCTTCTACCTAGGACATACTTGCTAACTTGATTTTGGCACTAGATATATTGGGGCCCTGCCCAGTTTGGCTCAGTGGACAGAGCGTCATCCTGCAGAATGAAGGGTCCCAGGTTCGATTCCAGTCAAGGGCATGTATCTTGGTTGCTGGCATATCCCCAGTAGGAGATGTGCAGGAGGCAGCTGATCGATGTTTCTCTCTCACCGATGTTTCTAACTCTCTATTATTCCTTTCCCTTCTTCTCTGTAAAAAAATCAATAAAATATTTTTTAAAAAAGAGAAATACTAGATATAGTGGGAAAAATAAGAAAAATAAGTGATTTACAAATCTGAGTTGCAGACTGGTAAAATGCAGTTATTTATTCACAGAGACCTGCCTTCATTTTAACTTGCGATTCCTCCTTCATGTTGAAGGAGCAGGAATTGTAAGAAGGTGTGCCCTTTGGTTTCTTGTCAGAGTCCCTTATGGAAAACCAAGGAGAACAGAGCACACAGAGCCTGACCTGATTACCTTGAAGCCACGAGCAATCTCTATTCTCACATCCCAATTACCTGTAAATAGTAGACCAGTAGGACATTCATTGGATGACCAGATTTCAAAACATGGTTTTTTTATTGATTGTTTAGAGAGAGAGAGGAAAAGAGAGGGAGAGAGAGAGAAGCATCAAAGTGAGAGAGAAATATTGATCCATTGCCTCCCGTATGTACCCCAACCAGGAACTGAATCCAAAACCTGGGTATGTGCCCTGACTGGGAATCAAACCCAGTGACCTTTCGGTGCATGGGATGATGCTCAACCAATTGAGCCACACTGGCCTGGGCTGAATGACCAGCTTTTTGCCTTGAGTTTTATAATCCCGAATCTAAATAACATGTGGAAAACCTGACTAGCGTGGATAACGTTTGTTAGGCAATAGATAGGATTAGCGTGGATGACATTTGCTAGGCCTTCTTGAGAGATGCATGTGATTTACTTAGCAAGGAACCTGAGAACATACATGGGGAGCAATTATGCCAAATTGCTTATCAGTTGCTTTAACGACTTTATTGTAGTGCTTCTCTTTCAAGAATGTTCCACTTGCAGAGGAGTAATTTATTTGCCAGACAGCACGTAAATATTTATTGTAGCCCAGAAAAGATGCTTCATTCTATTGGCAATCTATGGAACCATATGGCATTGGGTTATGCTGACCGAACCCTATTCTTCAGGGCATATTTAATAGTAGTATATTTCATATGTTTGCCTTCCATGGTGGTAGAGGCTTCTGATGATGTTTGAAATATCCATGCACTCAGTGCACAGGGTTAACAACTGGAGCTCACTGCTGTGTCTAATTTAGAGATTATGATATTTTCTTTCCCAGGAAGTTTTGTTTCCAAATGGTGCCATTGAGTGGCGGGAGTGCCTTCACACTGCTGCATTCCAATGCAGGTTGACACAGCACCATAGTCCACTGTCTCAAATGACCGTCCAGCTTGAACTGCCCGCCCCTTTTTAAGGTTGACTGAGAGAAGAAACTAAAACCTCCATGTCTGGTAACTAGGGGTTGTCCTTATTTGTAACATGTTCCCCTTGGGCTGGGACACAAATCTGCTTTTAAAAACCCATCAGTACTGTCTGGAACAGAAGGCGAGCAGAGCCAATCAGATCTGACCAGAGTTTTGAAATTTGATGAAAACTTAAAACTTTCTAGTTGAAACTAATCTGGGCTTTGGTGAAGGGTTTAATTGTTCTGACCCTTAATCCAATTTTCTTTTCCTCCAGTAAACAGGTTATTTTCCTGTGTGTTTTAAGAATAAAGCTGGGATGTCATTAAGGGTTTATTGGAAAATATTTGTTTTCCTTTTGATTTATTGAAAAGATCAAAAACACTGTGTTCAATTTTTTTCTTAAATGAGAAACTTTGTACACTTTTATACTTCACATGAGAAAAGGAAACAAGGTCAAGGAATTTTTCTAATTAACTGAATACTTTGATCTTTGGTCAAAAGCATCTACAATCTAAAAGTCTATGATCTATACTGGACCTGTGGCAATGCTAAGAGCCCTGGCACATGCTAGATTTGATTTTACTGCAGCGAGGCTATTGCAGTTTGAAACAACTTTTAATTTCATGTTTATTAACAAATTTATATAGTTTGTTCCCCTTGGGGTGCTTATATTGTATAGCAGTCATGTTTTGGTCTGTTTTTCCAGAATCTAGTGACATTGAATGGCTTAATTCAATAAGTATAAATACATGCTAAAGTAACCATAATCAGAGATATACTTGAAACTTTCCACTGTTAGTAATGTGAAACTACTGCAATGTCCAGCTTGAAGACTTAAAACTGCTTATAGTTTGAATCATTCTTAAAACAACAGCAACAAACAAACAAAACCAAGGGTGTTTAAAATATCAAAAATTTTACCTTAAGAACTTTTTAAAAATATAAATGTCTGGGCTGCATTCTCGGAGGTTCTGATTCACTTGTTCTAGATTGGACCCGGGCCCCCAGTTGTTTAAACCACCCAGATGATCTGTTTGTGACCCCAAACGTCTGCACAGCGCAAGGGCTGGAATAGAAGTCGGCGTTTCTCAAGTGTGTTCCATAAAACACAAATTACTCGAGATGATTTGCAAAGAAAACTTCCCCTGGTCATGTATGTAAGGGATCCTCTTCATGTTATCCTTTCTTGGAGGTTTTTTAGAACTACTTCTAAATATTAAGACTGAGAAGTCCTGCAAAGAGGAAATCTGTTTAACTTGGTTGGACCTGTAGCTTCTCAGATGCATTTGATTCTGGATACTTTTTTAGCACATCATATCTCTAGACCATGAAACTTATTTTCTGTGGAACATCCTTTGAGGAATGCTGCTAAATGAAATTTGACAAGATCTAAATTATTATTTACATCAATCCTGCATTTCAATGCTATGTGATTATGATGCTTTTCAGACTGTACAATTATCCAAGCTACTGAGAATTGTTTTACCTTGCTTTAGAGTATTTCTGTAAATGGAGTGTTTCTGTTGCCTAATGAACGTGGCAAAGAAAACGAAACACTGAAGATCCACACTGTTTGTGTCTGATTTATCTTCTCATGGCATGAATTAATTAGGAAGAATGCAAACAAACAATTAATCGGTTAGCTTGTTTTAGTGGTTTAGGTGACACTTCCCTAAAAAGAATCGTGGTTCTGTAAAGCAACATTATTAAAATGCTCTTGTCACAGTATTATCAAATATCCGTTGAATTGAAGTTTGCAAGTAAATGAATCTGTTGCCAAGTGATCTTATATCACAAGACTTTAAAAATAGATGGTAAAATGAAACAAATTACAAATCTTAACTGTTGTCTTTAATTGTAGAATCAAGCCTAAAATTATGTCTTAGCCAGTGTGTCTCAGTTGGCTGAGCAGCATCCCATGCACTGAGAGGTAGCAGGTTTGATTCTGGGTCAGTTTGATTCATGGTTGGGGCATCAGTTGCAGCTCAATCAGTTGCAGCTCAATTTCTTGCAGCTGTAGGGGGCCTGCAGGAGGCAACTAATCAATGGTTCTCTCCCATCTCTCTCTCTCTCTCTCAAATCAATAAAAAATATCTAAAATTATGCTCAGGGGACAGAGAATTTGTCAAAATAAGTTACTTGGTTATTTTTATTTAATGTGCCATGCTCAAAGAAGTTTAAGTTACATTTAATTTGCATTTTTAAAGCATTAGGAAAAGGGTTGAGAAGCTCTGGGTCTGCAGGTAGAGATACAGTTACAGTTCTAAGAAAGGAAGCATTTCCTTAGCCCTGGAAAATGTTGGGGGAAAAGGAAGGCAAAGAATCATAAGGTTCACCTTCCAGAAAAGGACAAAGAAGACTAACTTATTAAACAGCTTTTCATTAGGTCACGTGTGCCAGTCACTAAGCTAGGCACGTAATATACATTATTCATTTAAGTAGAAGAGCTGTCCTTTAAATCCTATTTACTTATGGAAAGATTATTTATTGTTTGGAATGATTTAAAGAAAAGTAGTTGTGATAATGGACATTTTTGTACCCTTCTAGAGGCCCGGTGCATGAAATTCACGCACTCGAGGGGTCGGGGGAGGTCCCTCAGCCCAGCCTGCATCCTCTCACAGTCCAGGAGCCCTTGGGGGATGTCCAACTGATGGATTAGGCCTGCTCCCCATCTAAGCTGTCAGTCAGACATCCTTAGCGCTGCCACAGTGGCAGGAGAAGCTCCTGCCATCATCACTATGCTCAGCAGCTGTGAGGCTGGCTTCTGGCTGAGCAGCGCTCCTCCTGTGGGAGTGCACTGACCACCAGAGGGCAGCTCCTGCATTGAGCATCTGCCCCCTGGTGGTCAGTGCATGTCATTCTGCAGTCTGGCTGAAATTGGCTCTCCAATATCCCTTGAGGAGTCCCAGATTGCAAGAGGGTGCAGGCCAGGAAAAGAGACCCTACTGGTGCATGATCAGGACGAGGAAGGGACTCAGGAGGTTGGCCAGCTAGGGAGGTACCATGGGAAGGCTCAGGGCACATCCGGCCAGTCACACTCAGTCCCAATTTGCGGACCCCAGCGGCAAGCTAACCTACCAGTCAAAGTATCTGTCCCCTGGTGGTCAGTGCGCATCATAGCGAGCAGTTGAGCAGCCTTAACATACATGAGCATATTATACTTTGATTGGTTGCACGGCTGGCTGACTGAACAACCGGACACTTAGCATAATAGGCTTTTATTATTTGGATCTATATGCACACTAGACATGCTCTTTCCCTGTTCTTCCTTCCTCTGCCTCATCCTCCCTTGTTCCAGTTCTTTCTTCTCTTTTAAAAATACTCCTGTGTTCATCACCCAGTGAGATTCATGAAAATGTTAGCATATAAATGGAGAGCTGGGCTCCCTTGTGTTCTGTGGAAAGCATATTCCCCTGCATTCGGTTTC